>FIZV01079495.1:0-11926 GCA_900050545.1 Trionymus perrisii
CCCCAAAAAATTTAAAATTTTTTTCGGTCTTCTTACATTCGGGGTATTAAAAAAAAAAAAAAAAAAAAAAAAAAAAAAACGAGGATGATACACACACTGAATTTTAGAAACAAAAGAAAGCTCATTTTGAAAGTTCAGACTGTCACACGACGAATTAAAAGTCTACAATGAAACGGTAATTCACTCAGCGAAAATATATAATTCATAAAATGTATTCCCTAATTCCATTTCGCGCCTAAATGCTTCTTTATGTTCTCGTTCTCTTCTTGGAATGATTAAATTTAAAGGGAAATTTTCTCGCGCAATTTCGCATCCAACTCGCTAACATGTAATTGCGTTATAAATATGCAGGCGAATTCGAGTCATATGAAAATTTAAATTGGCAAAAATATACTTCTGGTGCAGCCTTCTAGCTTCTACATAATTCTTAACAAGTGGTGAAATATGCTACACTTACTCATCCACCTTTGCACTTTTACTTTTTGCCCAGCTGACGAAATTTATCGCCTTGAAAATGTCGAACGAGCTTACGACGGTGTTAAAATCACCTATTTCGATCCGGTGTGCAATATGTTTGTGTATTACGAATTGGTAAAAGTGAAATAGGAAGAGAAAGGCGTCGAAAACGAGGAGACGTTTTTCTCTGGCGTCAGTCAGGCCCACCGAGTACGATACGCGGAGGGTTGGTAAATATTAAATGACGACTACGGTTTACGTCTTTCGTCGTTCATGCTGCGTCTGTAGAATACAAGAACCGAGGGTAGTTAGGGGCTGCCCTTAGACGCCAGCACAATCACCGTTTTCACGATGAGGAAAAATTATACTACATGATGGTGTAATTGTACACCATTGCGACCGGTATATCAATTTACAAGCCATTGAAGGATGGAAAAAATTACACGTCATCGACCTGTAGCCTGATTCAATTTCGGCTCAATTTTCGTACCACTTTGTGGTTGAAATATACGCCCCCGTTCGTACAATTTCCAATTATGCTTGGGTATGCGCGCAGGAAATGCATCTGTAGACGAGGCTCGAACATGGTTACGTCATTTTGGAATAATTCCATATTGATATGGTTGTTATAATTTTGTTGCATGGTCTCGATGCTCTCGCAGTCGTCGTAGCAATAATTAGAAACATGTTTTCGATTTTTAGCACGTGTCTGCGTTTTGTTTTCGTACCAAAGACGCACGTTCCGACATGTGGTTTATGGTAGGTACTTGCATCGGTGCATTTTTTCCCTTCGCGAGTTGCGCTGATCGAGATTAATTATTTAATTAATTTCCAGCCAGGCGGGATCCTTCGATTGGTTCCGGTTCAATTATCGCACAGATCGAGTGCAAGCTGTGAGACCTCTGGCTTCCTGTTTTCGCATTGAGCACGATATTTTCTCCAATGGTCAGCTGATCAACGAACGGGGTAAGGAATAACCCTCGGTGCTTTGGCCTTGCCTCGTACATAAAGATAAAACAACGTTGCTCCAGGTAGCAGCCTTTGTAATGTACCAGATATAGAGATACCAATGTCAAGGATACGAGAACGTATTCGCAGAAACCATTAAAGCTTTTATGGTTCGCTAAATTGAATCTGTCTATTGATTTACGTCACCGTTAAATGCATCCAGAGTGGACTCCAGTAAATCGAAAATAATGCTAAATTGTTCGCAAGTGAAGCCGAACTAGAGTAATGGGGTTTTTTACCTTGAAAGAGGTAATGTACGAGCGGCCGAGCTGAGAAACTGAAAGGCACAAAAATTTAATGGTGCAATTTTTTATAGTACATACAACTACTCGTAGCTGTCTTGAAAATTCACCCGATTGAAACGAGTTGAAAATTTATGAAGATTGTAACAATTTAAAATAAACAGATGGTATACGTGAGTCTAGAGCACTTCAACGATGATTTCTCGAAAAATATTAAAATAACGAAAAAGTCCATTTAGGCAGAAATGCTTGGATGGGCGACAGCAGAAGGTAAACAAAGTTATGAAAAAGTTGAAAATATTCCACTCGAGTATACGTATAGAAATTATTTATGAAAGCTATTCCCTTCATCTTTTCTGTTTGCTTTGTTTTTTATGGAATATTTTTTAAAATTCTCTCTATATTAATTCGATTTTCTTCGACCTACGTACTTGTACGTGCTGTATATTTTTTGCTCCATTTTTTTGTACGTAATTTCATTTAAATATACTTTTTCCAAATTTTATTGGTACAATTTTTTCACGAGATTTTATTCAAATTTTAAAATTAAAATTCATTTTCATTTTTCCCCCAAGTTTTATGCAGTGCTTTTCAAAATTATTTTTGTTGAAGTAACCGTGCGTACGTTTAAATACAAATATTTCACGTAAAAGTAGTTTTCCTACCAAAATTTTTTGCAAACTTCTGGAATTATTTTAACTAAATTTTTCACCAACATAAGCTTCAAAAAAAATTCTTGATTTTTTTTTTTTTTTTTTTGTTGGAAAGCATATTTTGTGATAGGAATTTTTTCAAAAAACTTTCATTTTTCTTTCAATTTTTTTCTGTTAGAAATTTCTTTCAAAATCTTGAAGAAAGTGTTCGAAGAAATTTGTCATTGCTCTTCAGGAGAATACGAGTAATGTCATTTCTTTATTTTCACAAAATTATTCGTAATTTCGAATTCATTTCAAATTGAAATTTGTCTACTTGAAACATTGTAAATACCCATGTGAACAGTATTTGTTGTGCACTCTGCGTTTGAAAAAAAAAAAAAAATACTCGAATAGTCGTTTAGGTAATAAAAAATCACCTTAAAAAAACGAAACTTTCGATACAAAAATTAATAATATCGTTCGTCGACGATTTTTACTTTGAGAAATTGATTCGTTAGTGACTTCGTGTTATTTAAATCGTTCGCAAATGATTTGTTCAAATCTTATATTAATCGTTTGTTTTTTTGAAATCTTGAAAGTAAAGGTATAGTTCATGATTGATTCATTGTTTGAATCTAACTTGGGTTATGAATTACTAAATTTTGATTTAAAGCGATGTTACAAATTTCCACAAAAAAAAGTCTTAACATTTCTATTTTGGTGTCACGTTTTATGAAAAAAATAGAGAAACTGTTTTAAAAAAAATATTACCATTATGGAATGTAAATGACCCTTTTATTGTGTAAACACACTCGTTGTATTTATTAATTTTTTCTTTTCGCATTTTGTGGAATAAAAAAAAACACCGATGTAGAAAATAACTAATAAAGTTACTGTAAAACCGAATTACAACAAGCGAGGGATCAGTTTTTTAAATTTTTTTTATAAGAAATGTGTCACATTATAATACGAGTACGTTTAGAGGTAAATCACGGTGTGGTTGTGTGTGTTGGGCGGCGTTTTTAACGCGCGAATTTATTTTTTGTTTTGTTTGTTCTCAGCAGCATCGTCATCGTCGTCGGTGGTGTATATGATTATTAAAAAAAAAATACTACCAACGTGTGCCCCACTAAACAAGCATCGCTGCTGAATAGTTTGGCCGGCCGCGAACACGATGGAGAGTACGGAAAGTACAAAACGCCTTTTACGAACTACTCATCGGTACGCTGCGAATACAACGACGACGACTTCGGCCGCCGCAACCACCCCCATACTTCAAAATAATGTAGGAAACCGAAACAGCCAAGGTGTTTGCGACGATATGCCTTCGATGATCACACCGAACGGTTCAAGCGACGACGATGCCGAATTGCAAAGTCGTGGCATTTCGATCGTCGACACGAATACGAAAAATTTAAGCAACGTTACTCCCGAGGAGGTATCCGATTATTATAAAAGTCTGGGCGAATGGCAGAACGTGCTGCCCAAGACGGACTACACGTATTCGCCAATGTCGCAATATTATACGAAGAAAATCAACGGCAAGATACCGATTATACCGAACATGTCCAGGAGGAATATCTGGAAATTGAATGGCGAGCTGCAGCAGAAAGATATGAATAATTTCTTAGTGCAGAATTACGCTTACGACGAACGTAGGAAAACGCAACGTCGGCACGAGTCCGTCACGAAGTTGAGGATTCTTAGGCAGATTACAACCGTTACCAGAACCATCGTTAGGACGGTGGTACGCAGGGTGTATGTTAATACGGTACATACGTACTCGTCTGTCGTTGCCAATTCGAGCAGATCCTCCGGTGGTAGTTTCCTATTTAATTGTATGTTACTAGCTTTGTTAGGGTTGCTGGCGTATTGGTTAGTTCCGAACAACACCATCGATTCGTATACGATTTCGACGCCTTTTCTAAATTTATTCTATATGTGTAAAAATCTAGTCTTTTATTTGTACGATCTTACATGGTCTAGTTGTACTTTCTTAACGTCGTTGATCTCGTGTCTTTTGAGTAACGTGGCCCAGACCGCAAATACTCTACTGTTCGCTCCTATCTATAGACTGCTCATATTGCTGGTATCCAGCGACCGTAGTAAAACAAACGTACCAACGACTGCCGAATCGAACCAGAAACCAGATCTGGATGATTTGGACGCGGTAATTCGTCGATGGTTTGACGAGAACGTCGACAATATCGCCAAGAAAATGGTCAGCAGTAACGATTTCGTCGATTTCATCAACGAAAAGTTCCGCAATCAGGAGCAAACCGAGTACGCCAGGTTTGAAAAGTTTTTACAAAGTTACGATTTCGAGAATACCCAAATCGGAGCCAAGTTGAAGTCTTTGGAGGCGGAAGTAGCCCAGTGGAGGTCTGAAGACGGTCAGAAACTTGAAGAACTCGTACGTCACGTTAAAGAACAAATTAAATTCAACGAAGGTCTCGTGCACAGAGAAATAATCGTCGTGCTCGGTTCACTAGTCGATTCGGAGCCTTCGGACGAGGAACTCAGGAGGAAATTCGCTGCGATTTTCGATCTGCTCGAAGACGCCAATATGAAGATCCAAAAACTAGCCACCGATTTCGATATTTACGCCAAAAATGCCACCGAGAACTCGCACATAAACGATCGACTCCGAGAAGAGTTGATGTACAATTTGAAAGTAAGTGTCGAAGATATGGTAACGAAAAGATTACAAGAGTGGAGGCAAACCGTCCACGTGGGTGGATCGATGACATCGGATAAGATCAACGTGGCCGAGAATTACGTCGCCGAAGCGATCAGAAAAGCTCTAGAGATCTACGACGCTGATAAAACAGGCAAGCCTGACTTCGCCCTGGAATCTCAAGGAGGTATTATTCTGAGTACGAGATGCACCGAGACGAAGACTGCAAACGCCCAGTTTTCCATATTTGGTATACCATTGTGGCACGCCACCCGTAGCCCCAGGACCGTTATACAGCCCGGAGTCCATCCCGGAGAATGTTGGGCGTTTCCCGGATCCACCGGATATCTTGTCATTCAGCTCTCAGAAAGGATTATTATAACTGGGTTCACAATGGAGCATATTCCAAGATCTTTGGCATCCAATGGTGTCATAGATTCGGCTCCGAAAGATTTCAGCGTATGGGCTCTGCAGTGGGAATCGGATCCGGAGCCCAGGTTTTTAGGTGAGTTCAGGTTCGACGATTTTGGATACAGTGTGCAGTACTTTGATGCTATTCGTTTAAACGAACCGTACCAGGTTGTCGAATTGAAGATATTATCCAATCATGGTAAAATGGATTACACCTGTTTGTACAGGTTTAGAGTGCATGGTATACCAGCTTAAGATATCCATAAATGTGCCTCCATTTTTTTTTCTTAAACAGTTCGTAGACCTCGTTTTTGTAATTTTTTCACTTTTTTTTCCCTTTTCTGTTTTGGAAATTGTACGTTTGTTCTAACTTGATTCTTGTGTATTTCCAAAGAGCTGTTTTCTTTAAGTTTTTTTTTTTTTTTAATTTTTCTAGTTTATTGTAATGTTTTTTCTTTATTTTTTCTGTGTGTGTGTGTGGTCTGTTGTATAGATTTAGAGTACTTGTCTAGATTATAAGGTTTTTTTTCATGATTCCAAGTTTGTATGTTGAGGAAGCGATCTGTCTCGGTAGAGATTTGTGTGAGTTTGTTTATGCTAAATTTGATGATTTTGTTTGGTGGTTTTTTTGTGAGTGGAAAATGAGGGGTAAATGGGTCTAATGAAAATTGTCTCAAAAATAAAAATAAAAAATCAGTAAAATAAAATTGTTCGAATTGAACCGAAAATACTCGAATATTGACGATGTTGACCAATATTTTCCAAAAATAACCGATCAGTGTCAAAAATATTCGATAATTGTAAGAATTTTTAAGTTGCGGAAAAAATCAAAGTACTCGACTAAAATCTAAAATTTCCGAATTTAGCCGAAGATACTCGAGTTTCACCGAATATGACCGATCATATTCGGAAAAATCTAATGCTAACAATTTGAATAAAGCTGCAGAATGTAGAAATAAATAAATAAATAAAAATGACGGTAATTGAAATTTTTAAAATTTAATCGAAAACAATTTAACCCTGATGAATATGACGGATTATTCTTGAAAAACACCAAACTTGACCGCATTTTTTTCAATTTATAATTATTTTAATTCATTCGTGATTTTTTTTTTTAATTGAACAAACAATGGGCAAAAAATACAAAATTTGCAAACAACCTGAAAATTTGAAAATTAAAAAAAAAATCGAAACGACTAAAATCAAAATTTTACGAAGTAAATCTAAAATATCCGAATTTCAACGAGTACGTCCGAATTTCAACGAGTATGCCCGAATTTCAACGAGTACGACCGAACTTAAACGAGTATAACCGAACATACCCGAAACAACCGAAACATCTACGAAAATAATCGAAAATTCGAAAAATGGATTGATTTCCTAATTCTTACCCTTTTCACTTCTCATTTCCATTAAAATATGAAATTTTACATTACTTATTATTGCAATTAAAAATTTCGGCAAATAAAAGAAATTGAATTGGCTGCTTGTAATGTAATACATGTTACCATAATGTAGAGGAGTATTTCAGAATTGGAAAAATTTTGAAACTAAATTTCACTTCGTCGTGCCATAAGAGCATTTTATTCTTTATCTACGGTGGAGCGCTCGCGTTTACCGCGAATTTTGTTCTTCAATACTCCGATTTTTGTATGTTTCTTCCAAAGATTGTGTTATTGAACTATTCATTACACGAGTTAGATTAAATATAAGTTTAAAGTACACTTTGTTTTTTGCATTTCACCGTATTCTATACATAAAAATGAAATGTTTAAGTATGAATTTATACTGTTTTACTGTTTAAATCTACGCTTTTCTAGCACAAATACTTTACTTAATCGACTCTCCTGGGTGCGTGTTAATTTGAAAGGGGAATATGTTCGTTGCGAAAAATTGACGTATAAATGATTGATTCATTGTAAAAAAAGAAAGAGGTCGAAATTTTATTTTACCAACGACGTGTTGTGACCAGCTGGATATTTGTTGAGTTGTGTTATAAACACCAGGGAATGGGGTAATTTGTAATGTTTATTTTTTTGGGGGGGAGGGGGACATAATGTGTGAAAATATGGGTTATAAAAACTACAATTTTTTCGAATAGCTAGGTAGGGATTGATTTTTGTATTTATTTTTGGTGATATTTTTTTAATACGAAGCTTAGATAATTTTTAGGTCACAACTCTTAAATTTCCAGCGATTTTTTTTTTTTGAATTCCCCGTTTTTATTTATTGACAAATGACGCTTATTTTTGATAAACAATTATGTGGCCTTTTTATTCGATTTCCTTGTACTTTATATTTTTATTTGTTTCCTGGCCAATGGATGGTTCATACGTATAAATCTTAATAGTATTTGTAATAGGTTAAGTTTGTGAGACTTTCATTGTTCTTATTTTTTTCGTACTTACGACTATAAGTTATTTTGTTCTTTCCTAAGTACTGTGTCATTTATCTTACAAAGTAAGAATAAATACATATAAGAATCGCTCTTTTCACCCTTTTATCTTCCGTTTTTTTCGCTTCGCTATTGTTGGAAAAATTTTGAAAAGTTTTTCGAGACGTTTTAATCCCCGCCACAGCTGATTATTTCCAAGCGAATGGGTAATTTTCGCACAGATTAAGTGTCTTTTTTTCTTTTTAATCCAGTTTTTTTTTTTTTTTAATTTTTAATTAATCCGTTTATGCATGATTGGTATTTTATAAAGGTGTTGTTTTTGGGTTCGTGTAGATTTGTTTGTGTGTTTTTGAGATAAGGTTTTTTTTTACGATGATTTTATTTGTTGCAAAATAATGACGTGAAATTTAATTTGGTGTTCAAAAATAGATTTATGTTTTTTTCCAACGTTGAATTTTGTAATCAAATGACGATTTTAGGAAATTTACGATATTTTTGAATGGAAATTGACGCATAAGTGGTTTTTTTCTATTTCCTCTCAGGCAGAATTTCGCCAAGTTATTCAAAAAAAAAAACCAGAATCCTTCAAAAGGAATTCTCATAAAATTTCAGAAAATTTGAAAAACTTCCACTTATTGCAAAAGAATTCATCACGAAATTACTACAAAAATAAAGAATTTTCTTACAACAGTTAAAATGAATTTTTCTCAGGAAACTCACTCAATTTTTTTTTCTAAATCGCTACTTTTTAAAAATTCTCCATGATTTTTTTTTCAATTTTTACAAAAATTTAAGGAATTGATATGAAATTTCAGGAAGTCATTAAGAAAAATTTTCAGGAAATTTTTTAAAATATTCAAGGAATTTTTTCCGCAATGTCGAAGAATTTTTACTAACTTGGAAACGAAAAATTCGGGGATGGCCCCAAACAATAGTTTCAGAGAATTTTTCGGAGAATTCACTAAAAAAATTCAATACATCTTGAGCTTCAGCGTACTAATTACAGAGCTTCAAAAAATTTAAGAAAAAGTGAACACATGTTCAAAAAATTTTCTACTTTAAAAAAAATTTACAAAATTTTTGGAAAATTCCTCGTAAAATTTGAAAGAATTTTTCATGTAATGTGAAGAGATTTTTTTACAAATTAGGTAGTAAAAAAGTAACAAAATTTCACCAAATATGTAATAACAATATTTTTTCAGAAAATTTTCAATGAATTTTTTTAAACATTAGAAAATTCTTGCAGAATTTCGAAATACTTGGAAAAAAAATCACAGAGTTTTTCACAGAGAATTCGCACAAAATTTCTAAAAATCTACAGAAAAATTTCAGTAAATTACGAAAAAAAAAAAAATCACAAATTTTTTGAGATCATTTTACAAATTTAAAAAAAAAGAAAAAAAAATTGGGTAGGTATAGGTATCTCGACATTTTCATAAAATTTTCACAAAATGTTCAAAAAAGTTTTATCAAAGTATCATTAACTTATTGTAATTGTAAACACTTGCCAAGTTTTTGAACAGTAATTTCAGGAAATTTTTTTGTCAATAGACCTTACATAATTTTATAAAAAAATTTCAAAAAAATTTTACGTGTCAAAAACTTTGTAAAGTATAGCAAATATTTTGCCAGAACTTTTTCTTGAAAACGTAATACTTATGAAAATTTTCAACTTTTAATTTTTGCGATTGTGCAGAAATGCCCCCCTCCCCTCCCAAAAAAATCCTCAATGTACCCTCGTCTAATTTCCGGTTACTTTTTTGGCATTTAGAAACCTACTATTTTTTATTTTTTTTATTTTTTTTAATTGAAAAATTAATATCATGCCTGAAAATCTTTCATAATTTGTTCAAAAAAACGTAGGAAATTGCTTGAAAGGTTTGTACGTACTTTCCTCATAAATTCATAATAATTCTCGGAGTAGGTATAACTTTTTATTATCCAACCATAAGTATGGCCCACTTTTGGAAATTACTCGCGAAACTTGATGATTTTTTACGACTTTGCTGCTCAATTTCACTTGACCTCGGCGACTTAGTCATATTTTTTGGAGAATTTTGTATCTAGGTTGGATATAATCTTCTGCTTCTTTCCTCCTCTCCTCCACCGCATCATCTCGTACCCTTGTTAATTTAACAAAACTTCGTTACGGAATGTCAAAAAAATAATAATACTCGTAATAATAAATAGAAAGAAAAGAACTTTAAAAATTACGTGACGAATTTGTCTCTCTTTTTCTTTGCCTCTCGCCGTTTAAAAAAATATGACGGCCGTTACAGATAGTTTACTTTCTAGTTCAAAGCAGGCCTAGAAGTCGAAGTTGCGTAGAGATTAAAACCGAAACTGAAAACGAAAGGGAATGCGAAAGAAATTAATTTGCGAATGGGTCGAAGAGCGAATTTACTTCGAATTCTTGGCTGGCTCACGTTCAAATTTTTCTGCACATGGGATGCGTAGCGTAACGATGAGCGACGTAGAGGACGTCTCGATATACACACAACTTTAGTATAAGGACACGAAGCACGTGAGTAAAACGGTGGTGTAGGTGTTGGATGGAAAATCCTAAATGACGGAATAAAATCGGGTTAAAATTGAATCGACGATATACGTTACGTACATCACGTAGTAAATCGAGTACGAGGCGATGGCCGTTAGAATCGTGTAAAGAATGGCGCGAAATACAGCAGCTCTCGTACACTAATATTACGAGTTGAAGCAGCACACCGTACATATTTTGCACGTTTTTCTCTCCGGCTCGACAATCGATAATGTCGGTTGGTGTAGCAGCCCTTTTTGCCAAAAGTTCATTGACTCGACGGGCGCGCGATTGCAATGTGCTGCAGCTACACAGAGATTCACGAGAAGGCGAAGGGCGAAATAGTACCGTATTTTAGAGGTATCGCATCGGCCTTTTGCAAGGGATCTTTTTCGATGAGCGTGTCCTATATGGTAGGTTTTAATTCGGTTTGAGGAATGATTTTTACCAACTAGGTGTAAATTTGATGATTGGGTGGTGCTGGGCGTGTAGAATTATGGGATGAGGGGAGGGAATCGATTATTGATATTATTTTTCGGATTTTTGTTTTCGTTTGAAATTTTAGCTTAAATTTTTTTATGTAACGTTCCATTTTTAATTTTATCAAATTTTTATTTTTATTCAATTATTAGGCATGTTTAGGTGTTAACAATTTTTATCCATCTAAAATTTTCAATTTTTTCCTATTTTCTAATTTGAATTACAATTATATTTATTTTTTTCAATGAGGAAATTGCTTCATTATTGTTTTTTCAATTAAAAAAAAATACTTCAACTTTTTGTTCTCCTTCATTTTGATTCTCATAATTATTTTTTTACATTTTTTTCAAGTTACCACTTTTATTTAATCTTCAGCTTTATCCCAACTTTCCTTTTTTTCTTTTAAATTTTTTTTTCAAATGACGATTATCCCTGAATTGGATTTTTTTCAATTTTGGTAAAAAAAAAAGTTCAACCGCCAATTTTATTCAATTTAGGACTTCCAGCTCTATGTAACTTGATCTTTTTCAATTTTTTACATTTTTTTTGTGTTCCATTTTTTTTTATTAAATTTTGATTTTTTGATTTTATTCCAGTTTTTTTTTTTCTTAATCTTTAATGTTATTTAGTTTTTATTTCAATTTCAATTTCTATCTCTTTTTTAATATTACTTTTTTCAATACTTTTACTATAAATTTTTTCCAAATACTGAATTTTCACACTATAATTTTTTTTAAACATTTTTTCAAAAAATTTCATCTAAATTCTATGATTTTTTTCAAACGAACAATTTTTTAATTCGGAGTGTTTCGATTGAAAAATAAATCCATTTCAATCATCCTGCACTTTATCCAATTTTTACGATAGTAATTTTTTTACTTTTAATTTTTTAATTTCATGGCTTTTTTATCTAACTTGAATTAATTTTCAACTTCATTTAATTTTGATAGATTTTCGATTAAGTATTTATCTCAGTTCGATTTTTTTTCTGATAGTCAATTTTAATCAGTTTTTAATCAAATTTCATTTTGTTTCAATTTGACACAATTTAATTTTTTATAGTTTAATTTTAATTTTTTTTTCAAT
>FIZV01079509.1:0-12818 GCA_900050545.1 Trionymus perrisii
CAAGTATGCAACCTAACTAACACGACAGGAAGGAAAAATAATTCGAAATAAGCTTTAAAAGCTTGTAGGAAGTTTTCGAAATCGGTTATCTCGATTTTTTTGGGGGCTCGAAAAATCGCCAAAATCATAAGGGGTTATTAAACTACATAAGATACAATACCAGGCTCTTGACAAAAAATCAAACGGACATCGATGAAATTCAAAAATACAAGTGATTTAAAAAAAACCTACTTACTACTAAATAAAACACATGCACAAAAGAAAGGCGCATCGGATAAATGTACCTAACAACCTTATGATTTTTTTTTAGCAAAAAACTTTTTGTCCGATTTTAACCCGCGATACGTCTAGAAGGGGGTGTTTTGAGCTGAGAAATTCATTATAGTGCCAAGGTTCTTCTCGCTTTCCCTCTCCCCCCGAAAAATGGTTTGGATTTTTTGCGTCGAAGATTTTTGGTCAGATGGTGACCATAGTATATTATTCAACTAGGGAGATGCAAATTTTTCATTTACTACACATGTAATGCACTTTATCTCCCTAATTGAATAAAATAAAGTGAATAAACTACTATTATTTTTTGGAGATTCTTATCCAGGTTTATTATAAATGTCGGTGGACGTCCCCCTATCTCCCTTCCGCCCAACTTCTTACTATGTAGGCTATCCCCTCTTATCATGTGTTTTGTTATCGGTTAGCGCTTGCAGAAGAAAAAGGAAATAATTATGATAATATTCGAAAAATAATGTGGTGCATTTCATTTGATTTGCAGAATTTCATAAAACGTAATATTTTGGAGATGTTTCGATAAGAAGAAAAATAGCAGTTTTACGTGATGAGTTCGTTCAAAAGGTTTGTCACGAGCTGTGCCCCTTTTTGTATTCGCAAAACAGTTTCGTCTTGCTGTTTGAGAACTAGGAGATTCAGCTCAATTTCTGATGAAACTCTCAGTTCCCGGCAGGAGAAATCATCATTCACTACTTTCGATGAAATTTTGAATCAGAGACGTGACGAAGCAAGTAAAAGTATAGTAAATCAAGTAAAAAATGATCAATCATACGGCAAACTGTATAATTACTTGAAGAAATACGGATCTGTAAAAAATTCATTTTTTTATTCCCTTAGCCCAGAAAATAATTATATTTTGATGGAATTTGAAAACCACGAAAGTGTAGAAGCTGCTCTAACCAACGGGCAGTATTTGAAGCCGAACGAAATATTTCCAACGAAGTCTCCTTTTTTGTGGTTCAGATTGGATACGAGATCTAACCCGGAATGTCCGTCAGCGCCGAACCTGAAGCATGAGCGTGTTACCGATTTGTCATTAGCGGAGATTCAAGATTTTCTGCATAAGTCGAAATCTTTTTCTGAAGATATGGTCGTGTTATGCAACAGTGTGAAGCTAAACGAGTTGGGAAGTAGATTACGATTCTTGACAGCACATCAAGTGGAAACCGCTTTCAAAGGATTGTTTCCATTTTGTTCAGCGTTACCTTTCGGATCTTCGATCAATGGTTTTGGTAAAATTGACTGCGACCTGGATTTGGTTCTTACTTACGATAGTCGTTTAAAATGTGAAATTGCACCTAGTAGACTGATCTATCATTCTAAATCTTCTGCCAGTACTTCTCGTATGCATACCCAAAGACATTTGGAAATTGTTGCCGATATTTTACAATATTTTTTACCTGGTTGTACCCAGGTAAAGAGAATTTTACGAGCTAGAGTGCCCATCTTGAAGTATAAACAAGACATTACCGGAATCGACTGTGATCTTTCTTCGACAAATTTAAGCGGCGTTTACATGTCCGAATTGTTGTATATTTTTAGCTCGTATGATTGGCGTGTTTGTCCGTTGGTCTACACTATACGATGTTGGGCTAAAGAAATAGGGCTTACAAATCCTGCGCCGGGTCGTTGGATCACGAATTTTTCTTTAACGTTGCTAGTTTTGTTCTATTTGCAATACGAAAAAATCATACCAACTCTGCAAATGCTCATTAATCACAAAAGACCAGAAGATGCGCGAATGTTTGATGACGTCGATTGCAGTTTTCTAAGAGATATTAAACTTTTACCTAAAGACTGTACCGTTGAAAATAACAGTTCGTTGGTCGATCTATTATTTGGATTTTTTCGATTTTATTCGTCCTTCGATTTTGGCTCTCACGCCATATCTCTACACACTGGCAATATAATTTCGAAACCTGAATATTCCGCTTTGTATATCGTGAATCCTTTGGAAAAACATTTAAACGTGAGCAAAAACGTTAGTCCGGACGAATGCGAAAGAATTAGAATGCAATTTAGAGCTGCTGCGTGGAGTATGGAATGTTCCCTTAGCGAACAAGAAGATGGTAAGAAATGGGGAGTGACTGATCTCATCAATAGTCACGTTTTACGCAAAAATACTTCTATTCGTAAACGAGGACTAATGAAAACCGCTCCAAAGCTCGCCGTTCGAGAGCTTTTCGAAGATGACAACGAAACAATAAATTGGAAAGTAAAACATTCAAAACCCAAAAAACAACCCGTTTAATGTACACAATTATATTGAATAAAATTTTGTTTTTCAACTAGTCTACTTACTATGAATGTATTTTCGAGTATTTTATCTCTGACGCGGTCGAATTAATGAAAACTTTCACAAATGAACGATATTGAATAAAATAAATCTTTAATATAAAAATTTACATACTTGAAAAAGAGAAAAAAAAAATGTTTAGTAAAACATTGGAATTTTCACTATTTTATTGATTTCTTCGACTCCCCTTTAGCCGCAGATTTCGTCTTAGCTTTCTCGTACAAAGGTATGAGTTCCTTTTCATTAGCCAAAATTTTTAATATTTCCACGATTAGTGGTAAATAATTATGTTTTCTTCTAATATTCTCAGTTTTGTACCGTTTCATTTTGTTCTCCTCCTCTTCAATTAACATATGCAATTTCGCTATTTCACTCTGCTGAGCGTCGGTTTCCATGCCGTTTTCCTATATATATAAAAGTACCAATTAATATAAGGCGAAATCAAAATTAACACTATTTCTCGAATACATACCTGCATTTCTAGATGAATCTCTTGAATTCTTTTTTCGTATTTCATTTTTCTGTCGCTAACGATGGCCATTAGATTGAAGTGTATTTCTCCTTCCTTATACCTTTTGATTCTATTTTCTATTACTGGTTTGGCGATGTTTAACCAGTCAGAATTGGGTGGAATCACTCCTAAATCTATAGGACCCGCCTTTAAACCATCGATTTCGTAAAGTCTTCCATCGATTGGAACATAACTAACGAAATGGTACGTTTCGTCGTTTTTATTTTGAGATTTGGAATCGAATTCGAATAACGTAGGCCTGCAATACATAATAAAATTGAAAACAATTGGTGGCGGCTGAACTCACAGCTAGGTAACTAACAAACGTACTTTGCGAAGGAATTATGAACCGATCTAATAGCCTGCGAATTACTCAATGATAATCCTTTCATCGTAGCGTCAAACGACTGACAAAAGTCTTTGAATTCGGTCAACGTAGAACCCAAAGAAACATCAGGGTGTTTACAATTCAATAAAATACTAAGAATGGCTTGAGTTGCGCAAGCATTCGTTATAACCTGAAAAATACGTATACATAAGGCAATGGAACACATGAGAAAGTAGCGCTATTTGAAAGATTACTTGTTGGGCAAAAAATATCTTATCTGCCTTCGCGTCTAGTACTAACGATCCAGTAGGCTCTTCGTTAGGTTCCCATTTAAATAAAAATATCAACCCATGTACTGGTCTACAAATGAAAAAATCCATGTTTCAATTTTTCGAAGCGTAGACGCGTAAAGCCGGAATACGCAATATTAACTTACCTCAAATCGGCAAATTGTTCGGGTTCTAAACTCCAAAGTTCTTCGACTTGTACACCTTTGCAGCCTGAAAAAAAATTGAGAGTAGTTTACTTTCAAAATTACTTCAACAATGTTTTTATTAATGCGCCATAAACTAATTACTCTACCGAATTCCCTTATCAACTCGGTGAATACTCCAGGATCACTTTCGATTAGACACCACTGTCCAGCACCAGCATCGTTTCCAGAGGTATTTTCGATCATGATAACTGAATGAAGAGACTTCCAACCTCTAGGGATGATTTCGAACTAAAATGTGGAAAGTAAAAAGTCAAAAACGAAAAAGTATAATTATATTTAATGCGATTTCTAATTTGTACTTAAAAACATTAGATACAACCAAAATGAACAGCAACACACAAGCAAGAAGTATTTCCAGTCAGCAATTAGCATAATTACGGAAAAAACAAGATTAATCAATTAGGTGCTTACTTCGAAATCGTGTCTTCAACTCCAACAATGAACTAAAATAAATTTGAGTATAGTGTTCTATCTAATCAATTTCCAGAATTTAATTCAATTCATTGATCATTCTTCACTCATCATCAACAACGTTCAAATCAAGCCGAGACGAGACTGTCAATTTGACAAAACAATTCCTACCTCCTGCCTGGAACTCGAAAATTCCCAAAATCCGAATTCGAAATTTAATTGGAACTAAAAAAAAACTGAAACTGAAACTAAAATAATTTCAGCAGTTTCCATTTTTTTTGATAAATCGGTATTTATCAATCGACCGTACCAAAACAGGTATCGATATCTTCAGAATTTCTTTTTTTTAAACATAATTTATTATATTTTGATGGTACGGGTATCGTATCGAGATTAATTAATACCGGTTCATTCAGTGGTTCTGGATTACATCCTGGATTTGGAAAGTCTCTGAAAAAGTGCAGCCTGTATTTAATTAGCACCTTACTGCTGACTGCACAGAATTATTCAAAAACGAAAACAGTGACTAAAAGATACTCAATTTTATGCCCATACTGTCCATAGTGAACGGGACCCTGGGTTTACCTTTACTTTCAAGGCTCCAAAATAAAAACATCCGAAACGGTACGCTCACGTCATATTGGAAAAATCACTATTGCTTATTTTATTTAATACCTACTTATATTCATATATTTACATACTACCTACTGTAAAATACATACTTATTAACAAAAATGGTTACACTAAATCATATTTTTTAAATTAAAATTACTTATATGGAAAAGAAACTTATCTGTAGATACTGCCCAACAATGGTAAAAATATAAACTTGTACAAAAAAGTGAGTTGCTTACAAAATTAAATATCCAACATGAAACGAAAAATATTACAAACGATGTGTATATACCTAGAAATGACTCACTAATCTTAATGTGTCTGCTCAATAATGAATTCATAATTATTTTTCGCACATTGAAAAACAATTATTATCATTGTCATTAATAAACAATTTCATTTTTTTTTAAATCTTCCATAACTAAATGCAGTTGAAATTGAACATCTTCGCACCTTATAATCGGCGAATTTTATAGATATAAGTTTCTACCCTCTTTATTTTTCATGAAACTATTTTAATCCATGATCACGTCGTTTTGAGAATTTGAATTAACATCATCGGCCGCTTTCTTTTTGTTCGTTTCGTCGTCGTTGGTTTCATCGCACTCCATAGCAGTGTCATTCTCTTCATTATCAGCCGTCTATGAATTGACGAAGATGTGAAAAATTGCACAGAAATGAAAGAAGAAAATACGAACATTTATCATTTTGAGTATTACTTTTTCCAAAGAGTGACCCGACTCGTTTGTTTCCTGGCCGTCTTTGCGGGTGTCTTTACTTTCATCGCAGGTGCTTGATTCTTTAGGAGTATCCAGCGAAGTGTTGAGTCCGATCTCATCGTTATCTTTGGAGACTTCATTTTGACTCTCAGAGGGAACAACCACTTCTGTTGTTTCCGCTGTAGTGTTTTGGCATTCGTCGCTGGAAGTAACATTTTTGGCGCAGGATGAATCTTTTTCAACTTCATTTGTTTGGTCGGTACTCACTTCAATTACATCGTCTACCGACGACTCGTTCAATTCTTTTTCTGAAGCTGATTTACCAGTTACACTTTCTTCGCTGTCATCGTCACTCAACTCCAAAACTTCGTCTTCAACCTAAATCAAACGGATATATTTCCTATGAATTCATTTATTAAAAAAAAAATTATAATTAACTATTATTCCATTACCGGCTTATTTGTTTCATCGTTATCTAGTTTGGATTTCTTTGCAGGCACGGCGTCGTCCGATTCTAATGACTTTTCTTTGCAAGTTAGATCGTCGTCCCCGTTGGACGATTCTTTGCATACCAATCCCAACATTTTCAACATTCTGGGCGGTGATTTTTCACCTGGTAAAACCACCGTTGAAACTAACTACGATTTTTGTAAAGAAACAAACATTAAAACAGCGACTTACTGACGGCGGAACGTTTGGGTTTAGCATCTTCGTTATCGGTAGGCTTGACCAAAGCTCTTAACCATTTGTCCGAGGCATCGTTCGAATCTTGTTCACCGTCGTCTAAATTAACTAGCGTAGGGAAATTGGCCGATTGCATTTGAACAGAGCAATGAGCCGCTTTTTCGGCTTTGAAATACGCGATCTTTCGCTTACATTGCATGAGATGTGAAGCTACGCACGAATGTAGATTTAAACTTGTTAAATACGTTTCGATTTTACGCTTCATAGCGAAATAAGTTAAGATTTTATATAATCACCCATAGCATTTCCGTCGCAGCTCGCAAATGAGCAAACGCAATGCAGCGGATTGGCCAATGGAATTTTACGTTTAATTGCCATCCTTTTTTTGTTTCTCGCTTCGTGAAACTGAACAACGTGCTTGCTCATAACCACTTTGCAACATGAGGCGAACATGCATTTCATACAGTTCATGTAGGACCTATACGAAATGAGGTAACACACGAACTTGTGAAGAACATATGTAATTACGTTTTAGTGCCAAAAAAAATACTCGTTGCGTGTTATTTCTTACGTGAAATGAGTCGCCGGAGTAACTTCGGTTTTGCATTCGACGCATTTAGAAGGCGCAACATCCGGATACATTAAAACAGTATCCAGTTTGAAAGTCGAAAAATTGGGAACAGGATACGATACTGAAGGTCTGCTTTTTCGAGTTAGAGGCGGAGCTATCGAAGGTAAAGGCATCAACACCGTCGATAAATCTGAATTTTGATGGCGAATAATACCTACAAAAAACCGTACACATGTTATTTCGTTGCTAAACATGAGCCGCCTATAGTAAAACAAAATTAAAATCGAACAGGCTATCAGTACCTGGAATGTTCACACAAGAGTTGTGATCCTTCGATAAATGATCCTTGAGTAATGCTTTGTTAACGAATGATAATACGCACTTGGAGCATTTACTACGCACAGGTTTGTTTTGATGTCTCTAAAAATTAATGAAAATAATATTAAAACTAGAACTCGTTCTCACCCATTTCATACATAATTGTTTTTTCGTAAACGTCTCGTAAAATATTACCTTGATATGATTAAAGTAGAAGTTTACATTCTGAGTAAGTTTCACTTTATTAATGCCTTCAAACGTGACCACTTTTAAACAGAAAGGACATTGCACTTTTTCTCCACCGTCGTGAACCTAAAACGAATTTAATAATGTAGCGAATTCGTCGATAAATTTTGAAAAAGTAACGAAAGAAAATTCATGCACACCTCGTAAAAATGATCCACTAGTTTAGTGTGCTCGGAAGCTCGGAATTTGCAGATGGTACAGTGATAAGGCAATTCTAATTCTACGTGGGTAGTTTGCATATGTTCTACTAGAGCCCCTCGATGTTTGAACCGTTCGCCGCAAATTAGGCACATCGAATTGTACTTATTAGGAAAGTGAACCTACAGATGCAAACAGTTACACGAGTATTAAAAAGTAGCTCGCTTTTTGCACCTTTCGCTGGTATACTTTCACGTATCAAAATTTAAAATACTAACTTCGCCTAGATGATCTTCCAGATCAAAAGCTGTGGTAAAATTTTTGAAACAATATCTACATTGGTAATCGGTTGTGAACGCGCATTCATCTTGAGCATGGCCGGCTAAATGTTTCATAAACAAAATATTATTGTTGTACGTGTGGCCGCAAGTGAAACACTGAAACGAAAATAACGAATTTAGAAATATTCGTTGAAACGATGAAATCTTTTTTCTTCGATTTTACCTTCATGTTGAGTTCGACTTTACGTAATTTATTTACAACGACTACATCGGGCGGAAGCGTTCCGTAATAGAACCCTTCCAAAGATTTCAGCACAAACTGTGGATCCCACGGTTTATTTGCGACAGTCGATCGATCCTCGTTTGTTGAACCTCTATTTCGTGATCTACGACTGCTGTTCGACGAAACGGATACATTATCGTCATCAATCTGCAAAAAAAATAAGCAGCACCTCAGCACGAGGATTTCGCAAAGATAGATAAAATAAAAAAAAAAATTCGTACCTCGGTAATACTCGGGGGCAAATTATCGATCGAAGGCACTACTGGAATATCATCACCGGCGTCATCAGCTTTAGATGTTTTGGAATTTTTGGCGTAACCTTTCATAGTTGTACCGGGCTGATTAATGCCGCTTTTCAATCGCGAAGCCGTGTTTCTTTGTTGCGTTGTCATCTTCGTTTCTTCTTCCAACTGCGATTGTCAAAATCTCGAATTGAAATACAGGCAACGAAAACGAGCTTTCTTTGTTTCCAACTTACTGCTGCAGGAACTTTCTTTGTTGTACTAGTTGTCGTCAAAGTACTATTCATTTTCCAAAATTTATAACTCCAATCTTTGAAAGGATTCGCCGTGATATTTTTCAATCGGTTTATTAACGTGTCCCCTGCGATAGATAATCCAATATTAATACGATTGATTTCCGAAATATGCCTAATTAAGAAACACGCTCGAACAAACCTGTATCCAATTTTGTCATTTCTGATAAATGCAAAATTATATTATCGAAGGCACGAGATGGAATAGGGCCCCAACGTTCTCTCCAAACGAGTTCGTCCAAGAATTGTTGAATTATCGAGCGAGACAATAACGAAAGTGTATTCTGAAAATAAATAAATAAATAAATAAAAAATGCAACGATATTTTAAGATATAAAGTTAGAGGAAGCAACACATGCAGATCGCGGTATCGAATCCCGTTGGGACATTACAAATCGTATCTTATTCTCCGTCGAAAGGATGGTATGTATTTGATTTCCTCAATAAGATGCATGATTAAAATACTGATTCATGAGCTACCCACCTGAAACATTCTAGGAACAACCTTCTTCAAGTATTCCATCACCGCTTGGTTACTATCTTTACTCTGAACCGAATTTAGCTGCACTTGGAGTACCGAATGAAATCCTAATTCGTTAAGTGTACCTTTATCGACTGTGAAATCGGTAACGATTGTCGTTCTTTTATCGACCCAATGTTCCAGAGATTCTAGTATTCTCGAAAATCTGAGAGTAGGATTTTTCTCCGCGTTCTTTATTACATGAAATAAAAAAAAAACTGCGATAAATAACCGTTTCAAGAAGTGTGAAGAAACGAAACGTTTATAAACCAACCTGAACGGGATCGACTGCTCGTAAACGAACGTATTTCGTCACAGGATCCATGACGCCAAGTACTTCCACTTTAACTTGTCTAACGCTACCGTTTTGTGACGTTGTTCCCAGACTGATAACACCCACCTAGTAAGATGGATGATGTATTGCATTAAACTACACACGAAGAAAACGGAGAAAAAACGAATAACAACAAACTTCGACTTTTTTTCCAGCGCCACCCATTTTACCGAATTTCTCGCAGATTGCCGCCGTGCATATGGCTCGCAAATTTGTAAAGAAGTTCTTTATGTATAAATTATCTACCTTTACCCACGAAATTATATTATGCACGTTTGTTTGGCAAGACCAATGATAAATCAGCTTGAGTAAAACAGTGGGAGCGTGCGGTGCTCCTTCAAAAATCGAGTTACAAAAAACCTGTAACACCGCAGTTGAAATTTAAAAAAGACGTTTGCCTACAGGATTCGTACAATTTGAATTTTTTCATTCACTTACAGAGACAAATTTCTGCGGGCAACAATCGCTAATCCAAACGTATCCTCCGCTATATGGAAATTTACTCACGTCCGAGTACATACCAAGTTTCAATTTGATTGGAGTCAAGTCGACGTTTACATGAGAAGAACACATTTGCTCGCTACGTACAAGCCCTTGCTGTATTAACCACTCGGTGAATTTAGTCGGCGAATTCGTCAATATACCTTTCACTTTTGTATCTGAAATGAAAAACTCGTTCAATTTTTATACTGATCCTATTGACCGCCAATGAACATACGGTAAAACCAAAATTGAAATTGAAATTTACCAAGTTGGGTTCTTTCAGCAGTTATCATACTACTAGTCATATCTTTTACTTTTATGTTAGGGCGAGCTACCACAACTAACGAGGGATAAATACGACCGGGATACCTATTGAAGGCGACTTCTTTAGAGTCGGCGGCAGATTTGCCGTCATCATCGGTGAGGTCAACAACAGTAGTTGTACCAGAACCACCTACAAAAAAAATGAATTTCAAAATGATCGCATAATGAAAAAAGCCAACTACTTCAAGTATTTTGTATTACTTTTTACTGGCGTAAGAGCAGGCGGTTCTGGAGTACTTGGCTCCGCTACGCGTGCGGCTAATTTCACTTTGCTTCTAGTGTTCACTGTATTTGAAAATGAATTCCCTTTGGTTACTTGTGGTGAAGCATTTTTTTGGGTTGCTGGATTAACCGTAATTTTAGGAGCTTGATGTTCTGTGATATTAAAAAAGAATCAACTTTCGTAAAAAATTGATCGATTTTAAGATGAGAAAAACACTCACGCGGTACATTGGGCACATTAACTAATCTTTTGACTGGTTGGGGAGGAACCGTACCCAGACCGGGTCGAACTTGAACACGCGGCGCGGTAATAGGACGCGTGGCCTAATTAACAAACAAACAAATAACTCAGCTAAGTCAATCCAACGTATCGTTACGCAAAGAAAATAATTACCGTTAAACCAGGAGCCGAAGTGCTCGTATTCGTAGTTGATTGCACAGTAGAAGATGCAGCTGAAGTGAAATAATTTTGATTATTCAACACACATGATTAGTTCAAATAAATAAGTACACACTAAAGTATTTTAAAGACTAGAATAGTGCTATTAAAACCATTAGAATCATATTCCTATCTTTTACTTTTGTTTTCAAATTTTTCGCTCGAAATGAATTTCAAAATTTCATGCTTCAAAATAATTTCTTTGATTCGTAATTATTTTCACGGATGAAAAAAACGTTTCAAAGCATAACTTCAAATTTGTCAATTGACAAAGGATCATTCTTCTCTAACTTCACACATAAGTAAAGTAATTTCATGTCAAACCTGGAGTTGATGGAGTTACTAATAATCCCATTCGAGATCCTCCCATAACCAGTTGATAGGTTGGATGACCAGTAAATACTGCAGAACCTGAAGAGGCTACTGCACCGCTCTGCAAATAGAACAATCCACTGTAAGATTAAGGCACTCCAATCAAGTCAACAATATAACTCATCATACTTGTAAAATAACTCCGCCATTAGTAATCAAAGGAGGAACATTTGTTTGTGATGTTGCAAGCAATGTGGACGTAGGAGTTGGTTTTACTAAACCTGGTGACGGCGATACGATAGGTACAATCTCCTGCTGCACGACCTGAGTTGAAACCCTGTAATTAAAAATGTATAATGACTGGAAAACCAATTTCCCTGATTTTCTAGTAAAACCAGTACTGGGTACTAACTTGGGAGGGCACTCAATTTCGTAAACCGTGATATGAGTTCCTTGTTCTATAATTTCCCCTCCTCGTTTCAGAATGTTTTCCTTGAGTTGTTTCATAAACTGATTGTAATCTTTTTCCACTTTATTTTTTGCTTCTATTTGAGTTTCACTCAAAGGCTGCCATTCACATTCCATGATTAATGAAATGTCGGTGTTCTCATGCGGCGTTTCAGCCTTCTTAGGTACACTACTGCGCTTCAGTCCCATTATTGTTCTACGAAAAATAATTGTTATTAGGTACTTGATAAATATTAATGCTAGTCATTAGAATTTGATTATGGTCAAGGTAAAAGTACTTATGAAGAAATTAAGAGAAAATTTGTGCGTTAACATGAGAATTTAGGTAACTAACGTCAAACAATTCTGTTTTCAGACGACCAGAAAGTAGTTACAGAATCTGTAACTCTATAACCTTATTGCACCAGTGCGGGTTTAAGCTCCAGTAATTACAGAAGCTCCTTCCAGCAACTAAGTGGCATTTGAACCTGCAGTAAAGTTACAGATCCTGCAGCTTTATGGTCTCACAAAAACAACTAATTAGTAATTACCTTCTATGACAAGAATTCTGGAGATTTTCAACTGATTTGTACACCATGAGCAAACCTTCGATTCGGAGAATCACCGCAGCACATCACTACCTATCACTACTTGAAACTCTGATTTCTAAAGAAGAATACTTCATTATCATTTTATTTGCAAAATTCTGTACAAAATAATAATATTAATAATTAAAAAGCTTTGAGAAATTTTGATAATTTATATCTCTACAGAATATTATAGATATTTTGAACTGCAAGCTACCGAGTACCGACCCAGCAACCGAACGAAGCGCATAGCGGAAAAGTCAGAGAAAAAAAAAGTAGCAAACTTGTAACTACTAACTAGCATGAAAAAAACGAAATTTTTTTGCAATTCAATTGAGAGTTGAGAGGCATCACTAAAAAACATTGCTGGGGCTGGGCGCGTTCAGGTTTTTTTTGAACGGCGTTCGTTCGCGTTCAATGAAATTCTCAAATT
>FIZV01079516.1:0-14408 GCA_900050545.1 Trionymus perrisii
TGCACATACGACCCCTTTAGGCAACTAGCGCTCTAGCGGTTGTTCGGTTCCCAATAAGCTACGCTAAAATAGATGGGCAACTATATATGGTTCAATGAGGCAAGTCAATGAGGAACATGATTTAGTTCTTCAATCTATCACTGCAATGAACCAGCGCTAGTATCAAACTTCATTCCCTTTCCTTTATTTTATTTTTATTTTTTATTTCAAAAAGCTGAAACAGCTGAAAACAAAAACAAGGGGGTGAAAGTGAACCAAAAGTTACCAAAACAAATGATTTTCTTCGTTTTTGACATTTTTTTTACCACTTGTCAACTCAACTGATGAACAGCTAGAAGTTTAAAGTGACTTTCACTTCTAACGTTTTTAAGGAATAATTTGTTGCTTTTTATTAAATTTGTGAAATTACGATTTCACAAATTACATAAAAAGCAACAAATTATTCTTTAAAAACGTTAGAAGTGAAAAATATTTTAAATTTCTGCTTTATCAGTCGAGTTGACAAGTGGTAAAACAGATTTGTTTTGAATTTTTTCAAAGTCGTGATTTTCAAAATTGAAAATTTGAAAACCACGTAAAGCTGAATGCAATAAGCAGCGCTGTTAATGGTAGAGGGACGAACTAAAACATGTTTCTGTTGATGATGTATTGAGTTCGCCTGCCCTGGTACGAACCTGGTAATGACCTTTCTGAACAACATATCCAAAAATGAAATTAATCGCTTCACTCGTCTCGACATAGTTTCTTACGGAAAATTGCTGATTTTTGCCTACTCAATTACCTACTAAACTACACCCTTAAGAACAATATTTTCATACAAATTTAACGCTTATATTTAAATAATTAAACATTTTTTTTGTTCTTTTTATACAAATATTTACAATATTTTAATCATTATAATATAATTCAGATCTAGTATACTCTTTCCAGCTCAAAATAAGAATTAAAAAAAAAATCACATATCTAACAATGATAAAATATTTTAATAAAAATGTATCGGTATGAAATTCATTTCGAGTTGTTCTTAAATATAGGTATCATCTCGAAATCACACGCGTAAGATACAGTAATAAAAAAGGAAAAAATAAATATATCTCATGACACATGCTTTAAGAATAGTCGTTTACTCAGATAAATTGATTTTTCAAGTAGACGTTCCGGTAACACGATGTACTTGATCGTGCTCGTTTCAAAAAAAAATTCTCACGTTTTGGAAAATTCTAGAATAAATCATCGAGCGAGAATAGAGGGAAAAAATCGCTTCAAATTGTACTTCAGAAAACGGTAATCTCATTTTAGCGTACCTACTCGTTGAAATTTCACAAAACCAGAAACCCATCGACATAACTCGTTGATTCTGCGTGAAATTCCCTCGTCTACGTCAATTACAACCTTTTATAAAGCTTTCAACTAATAGAATCGCATATTTTTTTCAATTAATTTTATCCACAATGTTGTACGGATTAAAAATTAGATCTACGCTGATGTGAATTTTACAAAGGTCAAATTAACTCACTAGCCAAATATGTAATCCGATTAATTCAGAAAGATGAACTCTCCTAATACTAGCGAAAATAACATTTTTCAAACTTATTAACACGGTTATCGCTTGGTGTAGCTTTTTTTCACATTGAAAAATACTAACACCAACTTCGTGTTCAAATTTAGAAAATTTTTCAATCAAAAATATGTTCAAAAAATTAATTTTATATTCGCACGTGTTACAAATTTCAACGTCGACGAATTAACATAAAAATAAATTTTCCATACGTTACTTTTTTCGAGTTAAACGAGCACGAGTGGGAAAAAATCAAATTAAAAGTAAATGATGATAAAATATTTTTTAAAATTTCATATAGCACTAAATTGAATTCAAAATTATTCAGGCCGCGGTATCAAATTACGTGATAAATATTTCGAAAATTTAACAATCAATTCTTTTGTTAGTATATTACAAATTCTAATTCCACTTGCAACAGATTTATTTATAAAGTCTCTTCTTAAGTAGGCAAACGATGATTTCGTGACGGAAAAAAATATAAGTATATATTGATAAAGAAAGAGGCCTTCTTTCCGCACGTGAACACAATATTTTCAAAGGAGAAGCTAAGGAAGGCGGACGAAAAAAGAATAACGTCCTTGATCGTACTTGCGTACATTATTCATGAAAAAAAGAAGCAACAGACTAGACCGCTCATTAACATTGATGCTACACACATGTATTCTACATACAATATCAAGAATATTGCATAACAATGGCGGTACTGTTATCCACAACGATGCGCCTGGTTCCTGGTAACATCCAATGAAAAATTCTCACAAATTTTTCCCAAGCCCATAGCGCCGTTTCTGATTCGTAAGCTAGCCCGAGCGTGTATTTAATACTTTCAGTGAACGTAACATTAAGGAAAATGTTCGAAGGATAATATCGAGGATTATATTTTAAATAACAGATTAGTATGTTAGGATTAATATACTAAGTATATATTTTGTATCACATAATGGCAGATAATTGGGAAAAGCGACCAACGACCAGAAGCTATAGTGTATTCCGAATAGTAACATAATATCACAGAAATTGTAAAGAAAAAAAAGAAAAAAAAGATAAGATTTAACGTATGCAAGTCACACATACGACAAACTAGTGATAACCGGTGACGCGATTGAATAGATTACAAACACAACAAACAACGTAACATAAAAAAGGATATAAAAAACCATTTCGAGGAGGGTGTCCTCCATTAATATACAACACGTAGGTAAATCCATCTTTACATTTACCTCTAATGAAGTAATAGTACGGCAAGAATGTGTGTAACCTAGAAACACAAATAACGGAATCAATTACAATGCACGAGTTCATAAATATTTGTAATTTAATTTTTACCTAAAATGTTTACGTTCGTAGAACCTTATAGCTGCTGTATTCGTCGTCAGTACGTGAAGAAATATAGCTTTGCAACAAGAATACTCTTTGCTAGTTAAATGTGCTATTAAATTATCCAATAATAGAGAGGCTACTCCGTTACGGCGATAGTTTCTATTCACAGCCAGACTTAATATATAGCCCACTTCGGTAGCGCCTCCTAAACACGGTGAAATAATATCTCTGTCCTGAAAAATGCATCAAAATTGATAACTTGTTAGTCGAGAATATCGATATCACGTCAAAACTATACCTCTTGACTCAATCTTATATATTCTTTGATTTCTGCCACAATTAAACCGACTATTTTGCCTTCGTGAAGTGCAGCTAACGAATAAAACTTTGGATTCGATGTGATTTCTTCGTACCACGAATGTGGATACTCGATTGGGAAGCATTCCGAACACAATGTCCAGACCTGGGAATGAAATATAATTTTATACACTCGATATCATCATAACATTTATTAGCACTTTTATGGCAATACTTACATCTCTGATATCGGCCGGACACAGAAATCTCAACTGTAAATTTGTGATATTGGTTGTTATTGGTTTGGAAGCAGCTTCGCTATTTGCATTGTGATACCTGAATACAATATCATAAGTACTATGCGTCATGAATTACTCGCAGATTACTCGAAAATAATCCAGATTTTTGCAAAGGTACGCTGTTATCACAAGCGTTCGCAAATGACAATAATAACAAACTGATATCATTTTGTTACTTACCACCGAAGCGGAGCCATGGACTTGAGTGTCTCTACAGTGATGAAATCTTCTTCATTATGAGCTGAATAAATACATAGGAATCGATAGTGTTGCAATAATTTAACATAAACGTATGTTCATTTTCTTTTGCATTGTTATTAGTAGTGATTGAAGAGTAACCTACATAACAAATGAAATAAGATCGATATTTTCATATATCGATGTTCTCGATGTATCGAAAGCAAAATATCAATATGTATCGATATACAATCGAAAGATTTTGATTTGCTTGAAAATTTTTTCATGGAGGTAGATTTTGTATTTTATCCGCCGATCTTGAATAAAGAAGTCGCTCAGTCAGTGAATACTTGTAGGACAGATTTTTTACATACCTACACATTACACGAACATCCACCTCAACGTTTGTCTGGAGCTCTCGACAAGTCGACATGCTCGCGAACGGTCATCGTGAACGGAGTCGGTGAATTTTCTACAATTTTCTGAAAAGTGGTTTTGAACTAACCTGTGAACCTGAACTTCAACTTATGAAAATTATGTTTTTGCTAGTTTTTACGCACTTTTCTTATTTCCTAGCTGTCCAAACAATTTGATATTTCAAACTTTAATATCAAATTCAAATTGATTCCAGTTCATTGATCTATTTCTTGGTTTTTTTGTAAAAATTAATTAGGTACAAGATAGCACTGTAACCAATCAGTCAGATTCAAACAAAATTATAATTGAATACATCTTCCTTTGCAAGATTTAACCCTAATGAGTAAAGATATTAATACGTAATACACTCAAGTGAGTAAATACAAAAACCGATAACTGTATCTTTAAAATAATTTATGTAGTCTATTTAAATTTCAGAATATCAAAACAATAGGAAACAAAATTACGAGATAAATATAAAAAATAAGATTAAAAAAATATATAAACGAATGGTGTTGATGGTACATACAAAATAAAGAAATTAGCTGAAATCACAGAAAGTCTTACAAAAATAAAATACGACATCAGGAACTTATGAATCAGCTTTAAGAGAATCAACGCTATGAGTTAGAATATGCGCTTTCAATTTCGGCATATTAGCCAAGGCGATGCCACATTTATGACATTTTAAATCTTGATTTAGAAGTCTTTCACATTCAACAAGATCGGGAAGTTTTATTTTTCCTTCAGATTTCAATTCTTTAGTTACTTCTGAAAAAAAAAATGCAATTTGTTTGATATTGGTAGATAGGTAGTACTTTTAAAAGAAATTTTACAAATGAGAATTATTCGTTAAATTTATTTTACAAACCCTTCGAGTCCAAGAAAAACTTTGTAGTAAAGGAATTCCAATGCTTTTTAGTTTTAAGGGAAGGACTCATCATATCAGTACTGATAACATGAAGATGTAATCTATGCATTGATGGCTTGGAGTGGTATCCGTATCTATGAGAAGATAATATTACACAAAATAATTGAAATATTCTTGAACGTACAATGATAAACTTCACGAAACTGTGTTTCGCACCCTCAGAACAATAACACTAAAACTCGAGAAAAAAAGTTCTGAATCCAAAAACAACATAACTCAAAAAAGTACTACAAAACGTTCGTGTTGGGGAAATCTGCCACCACCAGCAGAAAGAATGTAAAAAGTTACATAGGATTCGTAAAGAAAAACTGCATTTGAATTTATTTTTCGGCATTTAAGGAATGAGTGAAAAACCATTTTTTTTTGAGTTATGGTGTTTTTTAATTTTTCGAGTTATGGTGTTATTGTTCTCAGGGTGCGGTTTAGTTAACTGTAGATCACTCACTTGAAATCTATACCAGGAGCATTTTTTGATACGTACTCCCTCGCTTTTTGCTCCATATACTCGAGTAAAGATAAATGCTTCGGTTTTACATCTCTTATACCGGCGATATCTTCTTGTGAAATGACCAAATAATGATGTTTTGCTTTAGGAAAGACATCCTTTATCATAACGATTTTGTGATCGGAATACACCACATATTTAGGATCTTTCATAGTTTTCAGTAATCCTAAGGTCCACATTGCTACTATAGTTTTTCGCATCAAATAAAAAAATACTATTCACCAACATTTATCGAATAAAATACGGTAACAAATAAGAATAAATCAGAACAAACTCAACGAGCACGATCAGAAGATTTGTTAATTTACAAAATAATAATACTTAAATATTGATAATTTTATATTTTTGATAACACGATAACACATTTGGCGTGAAAAAAACAAAAACAATCATCTTGTACGTATGTACGCGTAATACTTACGTAATACTTACAAAAATGAGTGAAATGGTTGGGTGGATACATGTACTCGTATCATAATTATTATTATTAATCAACTATTATTCATAATCATAATCCGAAAAACAAATTATTTATTATTTTTCTTCGTAATTCGTAAATTATTTGACGATAATTAAAAAATAAAATAACTGAACTGAATACTGGCCAACGTACTTGTAAATTACGGTTATTATCGGTAATCTATAATCTTGTATTAATGCATTTTGAAAACTGTAGATCGCGCTTATGAATTTCCAGAACAATCGGTAAACTCATCGATGATGTATTTTTCAGTCGGGCCGCTGTGTTACTGTTGTTGTTCTTTCGAAAATTTTTAATTATCATATTTTCTTGTGTTGGAAGTTCGTTGAAATAATAACGTAATTTTAAAAGAATATGCTTGTAAAAGTACTTAATTAATTTATAATCAACCTTGAAACTGTTGGACTGTACTCCAACAATCTGATGGTAAGTTCAGTTTCTATTTTCATCGTTTACTCGTTGGGTTTAAGACGTCTGTCTAACACCCCACGTAAAATATCATTCAAACATCAACGCAAACCTGTCTTTCGATCACAATAATCGCTCGAAAGAGTAATACTCTGTTAGTAAATGTCAAATTAATGAAGAAATGCATATTTTGATTAGTTTGTATGTTAAATGACAGTTCTCGGTCGAGTTGCTAGATCCCCGTCACAGCTCATGATTCTAGTATGTAATCAATCAGGGAATCAAAATACGAATATTGAACTGTATGAATGCGGTTTTAAATGAATCTAGAAACGCTGTTATGTTCATATTTTCCCTCAATGGTTCATTTAGACAATATTATTTAATAGAATTTCATACAAAGCCGGAATAATATTGTTTGGTGCGGAAGAGTGGGGGTATTGTTTAGGTGTTATTTTCATGTTTACAATACAAATGTTATGTAATGTACGTCGCATACCAAACATTATCCTGCTAAATTTAAATTACAATTGAAATTATTGGGTTAGTTATTTAATTTGTGTTATTTCTTTCAGTCGTTATATACAACTCTGAAGATTGGACAGAAATTGACCGGAATGTTGAAATAAAACCGAAAGCAATCCTGTTCATCTTTGCAAATCAAATATCTGTATGCTGAGTTTTGGAATATCGGTAATTGTATTCGATATGAAGTTACTAGACAACGAACAATTCAAAACAGATCGGGAGATAATTTAATACGTCGAATCGTCGGCATTTAGTTTTTCGTAACCGTTAAAAAAAGTCGCGTCGTAGTTTCGTGTGTTTGTTGAAGTGATTCGCAACATGGAAGTTCATCAAAGACTTTTATCGTTCATCGAAATTGGGTATTCGTCGAAGAATCACTCGAGCTGCTCAGATTGTTCGAATAAGGTAGGCTTTTTTTACTTGGTCTTGGTGATGGAATAATTTGTTAATATGTAGCCCAATTTTATTATTATGAACCGGAATTGTTCGTCATATAATCATACAGTTGAGACGGCGATTCGTCATTCGTACGCTCATACTGTTAGATTCGACCATATCCATTATTTTATTTGTTTTTTGCATTGGGCTATTATTTCATGTAGACAAAATGTCTCGACATGAAAGTGATGCAATTCCTATCGATGTACCCAATACCCCAACTTTGTTTATTTGCTCGATCGAATAACGTTGAAATCGAAGTGTGTAGATTATTCGATGCAATGTTAATTAGATTGGAAATTGAACGATAAGTCGCGATAAGTATTAGCGTATTAAAATATAACGATATCTATTTTTTCTTCGTGTTTTCGAAGCTATTGATAATTTTTCTACTTGCATGAAAAAAATTAAAAATTAGCCAAATTTTATTCTTAAGATTTGCAAACATATTACAAAGTATTTGGAAAAACCGAGTGAATAATGATCAATTCAGAAACATCGTCTTGATGCGTATATCCTACTTGAAAATTTCACGCATCGTATCGTAGTCTGATTATTTTTTCACCGGTGCCGGTACCAATACGGTGACAATACTCGGTTTAAAGTTGTTAATCAAGTTGGAAATCAACGTGTACCGGTCTTAACAAGTTTATTTGGCATGCATAGAGGCACGTGTACCAGAAAAAATACATAGGGTGTACGACGATAAGTCAACGACGTAGAAAAATTTCAGCATTTAATGCATAGGTATTTTCGCATACTCACGGTGATGTTTTCTGTAAATTACGAATTGTTTTCTCTCTTTCTCGTCAAGGTGATCTACGGTAGACGTGTGTAAGATGGTATAAAAGGTATACCAACCTCGTATACTTACGCGTGCATCACCGTATTGAACACATCGCATAATATGTCAACCTTTAATTATAAACGACACAAGCGAAAGAATTTTGTTTTTACCATCGAGTTTCTCAAAAATTCACCCGCACCTTTCACCCCTCCTATTCACCTTTTATCATGTTTTGCATATAAACAAAACATCGAAGGCAGCTTAATGGCGCAGAACACGCGTTATGAGTAGATTAAGCCATTATATTAATTTATAATAACGGAGAATTTTAATAGTTCGTCCTATATTTCGGTATTTCTCGGAACCGAGATGTTTTGCCAACTAGATTAGTTCCAAGCGAGATGAATAAAATACCGACCGAACGTATATACGAGATAGTGTGTGTTTTTCACACACATGAGAGAAATTTTAATGTCATTCAGAATTCTAGAAATTTTGGTTTCGTTGCATAAAGCAAATAATCGAGTCTGAATTTATGTGCGAGACTAAAATAGGTGATTTTTGTACCCCATTCGCAAACTGGACCCATAACCGAAAATCTATGAAGAAGCGATGCTAATGGGCCAAAAAACACGGTGGAAGCCTGCTGGGTTGTTTGTTTTTGCTGCAATAGTTTGTCTTGTTTGTTGTGGCTGCAATCGCGCAGCTTGATGTAGCATTCATTGTCCTCGTCTCTCGCTCTTTTGCGTCTTGCTCTTCGAGTGATCGTGCTTTTAGAACCATTTCAATGCTTAGAACCGATACTTGCCTGGGTCCCAGGAACATACAAAATTACTCGTGCTACATTATACTCAAAATCACATCGAAAGATTTTTCTTCATTCCAATGTGGCACCATGTTAGTTTTAATTGAGGTTGGCTCCATATATTGATAACATACCACCCGTATAGCAATGCTGAGGTAAATTTCGATGTAAATGTCGACACATCGATATCCGTCACTTTAGGACCTGACATGTAGATGTAAAAATAGATGTTCTGTGGAGCCAAATGTGGAGGTGATTGTCGATCCGCGCGGATCGACATTTACCTCGACATTTGGCTCGACCACACGTCTATTTTTACATCTACATGTCAGGTCCTAAAGTGACGGATGTCGATGTGTCGACATTTACATCGAAAAAAAAATCTCAATGGATCTTCAATTACCTCGACATATACGTCGAAATACCATCCACATTCACGTCGACTTGTACTGTACCTGAAAATTCGCTTCTGCTTTATTAAAAAAAATAGAATGCTCGTGATATTTTGATTTACTGGACTTTTATTTTGAAACACACATAGTAAAATAATATAATTATGTCGTTCTTATAAGAAACGATCGAGATTAATAATAATAAATGAGGTATAAAAAACGTGATTTAAAAATGGGTATAAAAACGAGGTTTACGAATAGGTATGTCTGGTGAGTATACATATAACACGTTATAGGGTAAAGTTCCGTAAGACTGCGCACCTAGTGGATGAACTTCCATAATTTTTTTTCTGTTTGAGTGAATGAGTTCGGATTTGAAACATTCGATAGCCCAATCTTTCAGCCACAACATATCAAAATTTGAGATAAAACGAGTTATTACAGGCAGAGTTATAGCCATTCTCCTGAGGCTCCTCAAAATTGACCACTGAAAAATTGACACTGTAAGACTGCGCACTTCATATCTGTACCCTAAAATCATCATAAAAATACTTCATAAACGCTTTCGTACAAAATTTATTAAATTTTAATCATAAAAAACACAATTTTAAGAAGTTAAGAACAAAGTTCGCATATATAGCAATCTGCGTATCTGTCGATGACGGCACATGCGTTATGTGCCCAATGCTGGCAATTTTGGCACTGGACCCATCTCTTATCTCGAATACTCATAGATCTAGAAAATAATTCATTACAATAAATGCACGCAGCATCTTCATCTCCTGAATCTTCAGACGAAAATGAAATATTTACATGGTGCGCAGTCTTATGGAAAATTGAGTTTTCAACTTGTATCGCCAATTTCTGATAATCAAATTGATAAAAAATAAACTTCTATATGGTGATTAGATACAGTATTAAATGTACTTTCAGATGATATAAAACACTTACCGTTTAAATTTCTAATTGGTGATCAAATACTTCCTTAAAACTACGCAAAATATTACATTTTGGTACCTTAAAAACAACAAACTCGAATAACTTTTTTTCACTGATAAATTTTCGCGATGTTTTTTTATCAGAAGGCATGGCTTTCAAATCCAGTGTTGCCATACCGAGAAAACTTTTTTTGGCCAAGTGGTTTTCTAGATAAGTGGAGTGCGCAGTCTTACGAGGGGGCGCGCGCAGTCTTACGGAACTTTACCCTACACAGAGGGATTCAGCATAATGTACTACACGCTAGACAGTTCGATTCTGTGGTTGAAATTTCTGCATCAACAGATGGTTGAAGAGCGTCAACTTTATCCTGTAGATACCTATCTCGGATGTTCAAAGCTTCTACGTAAATCGCTTGTTTCCTTCTTCTGACGGAGTCTGCATACTTGGTAAATTTCGTACTCATATCTTGCTGCACTTCTTTTTCATTCAAAAATACGTAGGTGGCGTGTAACACATCTGAAATCCATAATGTATGCATTAATATTTTATTCGAAAAACTGATAATTTTTTTAAATTAATCTCATAATTAAAACAAATTGTCTACTTTATATTATCTATTATTGTTAGTAAATTAGGAATTTTTTCAATGCACAAATCCTGTTTTTTCAAAATAATTTCTACGTCATCTTGGTATTTTTTTTTATTATTTTTTTTTTTGAAAAATTGATGATTTTTTGTCAATTTTATACATATAATTAAAAAAAAAAATGGAAAACTTGTGATTTATTTTGAACAGTTTTAGAAAATTTTCAATTTTGGAAGATTTTTTAAAAATAAAGAGTAAGTATTCTTTTTTCTAAATTTTTGAAAATTTGTCAAGTTTGTATAGATATGTTTTTTGAAATTTTGATAATTTTTCGCCAATTTCGTACCCATGCTAATGCAAAAAAAAAATGAAAGACTCGCGATGCATTTTTGATTTTTTTTTTTTTGGAATTTTGTAGTTTTTGAAATTTTTTAATTTTTGAAATAGAATATTATAAAAATGTGAATTCGGTTTTTCTAAATTTTTTCTTTTTCGTCAATTTTGTACCTATACTATAATGCTAATGCAGAATAAAAATGAAAAACTCGCGATGCATTTTTCTCATTCTGCCTCAAAGTAATGAAAAGTGCTGGGGACTGTTTTAATTGGTGGAAAATTTCGTATATTTTTCGAAATGTTATAAAATAAAAAGAAATAACGCCTGGTTCGTACTTAGAAATTCACTTTTTTTTCAAATTTGAAAATACCCAGTTTGTGACACATCGTGCACCAGTTAATTCGTCATAGTGTACCAGTTAATTCGTCATAATGTACCAGTTAATTCGACATAGTGTACCAGTTTGTGACCGTGTTATTTATGCACTTCATTCCGACCTTTTTTCGATGTTTTAAGAATAGAAAGACCACTAAATTCTGTAATCCCTTGTAAAAATTTTTAAAATTAAAAATAAACAACTTCTTTATTAAGTAAGTTTAGCTACCAATATTACAAAAACAAATAAAATGGTATTACCCTTATTATCAAAACTTAATATTAGATTTCTCAATCATAAATTGAAAAGGTAATTACACATTTTTGGTTTTTAATTTTCAAAAATATTAAAGAAACGATAGGAAACAAAAAGTCTTAAGTAAAACAATAGAAAGGTAATACAGTTTTGGCTTTGATACTAAAAAGTAAAGTATTTTATAGGTAATAGGTATACTTAATATGTAAAAAAAATAGGAAGGTAATACACCTTTGGTTTTTGTACTAAAAAATGATTAAAAGTACCTATTTTATAGGTAAGTACTACATAATAAGAAACAAAACAGGTAATAGTTACTTGATAATTAAAATAAAACTGGCGAGTACATAAAAAGGCAGGAGATTAAGTACTTGAATGTTATTCTACACAATTCGGACATATATAGTCTTTGGTGTCCTTTTTAGTTAATCCTGCACACTTGTCGTGCACATACTCCATACATTCAATACACCTTCGCATATCTTCAATTTCTTCCAATTCGCAGATGTGGCAGAACCACGTAGAAACGTCACAAGGATTTTCTTTTTTGTTTTCATTTTCCGTTGGATTTGTTTTTCTTTCTTTTTTTGATTTTTTATTATATTTTTTTTTCGGTAAGAACATTCGCCTTTTCTTTCATTTTTTTAACTTTTTTATTTTTCAATAGATCTTCTTTTTCTTTTGCTTTTTTCTCTCTAATACTTTTTCTTTCTTCTCTTTTTCTTTCTAGCTCTATTCTTTCATTTTCTTTTGCTGTTTCTATCTCAATCCACTTATCTGATGTAAGAACACATGGAAGGTGGACTTTGGTACGAGTTTTTGTACAGCCTTTTTTTAATGTTGAAGGATATTGAATTACAGAGTTCAAGATTTCCTTCACACTTTTTGCTTTAGGTTGATCGACACTTCCAAGTTGCTCGAGTTCCACATTCATCGATTCTGGACGTACGACATTTTCGAGTTCGGAATTTTTCGAATCTGATTGTGTGACAATTTCATTCATTGATTCTGGTTGCACGACATTTTTGAGTTCTGAATTTATCGAATCTGGTTGTGTGGCATTTTCAAGTTCTGAATTAATCGATTCTACACAAACCGCAAACTGTGGAGTAGCACTTTCAAGTTCGATATTTGATTCAGAGTTCACTTGATTTGATCCAAAATCGTCTTGCTTTTCTTCGAGGTCGCCTGCCAAGTGGTGCTGTATGGGACTCATTGTTAAATCTAAATCCAGGTTTTTGTTGATTTCTTTAGATGGAGTGCTTTGCAAAAAATTACATCAGTTTGTAGTAGATTATTACGTGAATTATCAAACACACTACATTTCCATGTTCTTATAAAAAAACCGCAAATGTTCACGATAGTCACAAATACAAATCTTCTTTAGGGCATTCGTAATATTTAAATACCTCGTAGTTGAAAGATTTTAGTTTCATTTTAATTGTGAACGCGAAACGCAAATGTACCCTTTTGGCTTTTGGTTTACGAAGAATCTCTCATCACTATTCACTCATGCTCATGTCATTGGCTAATCATAATAGGTTGCCTTTCGAACACCTACTTATTTACTGAATACTGAACGCTCATTGGCTAAATTACAAAAAGCAGTTCGCTGATTGGCTACGTGTTGAAAAATTGAAAATTGATGAAAAAATAAAAGATTGCAATAGGGATTTTCAGGGGTTGAAATCCGAGCAAAAACCAATAACCAAAAACCAAGATCAAAACCAAGTTCAAAGGTTAATTATCGAAAAACAAAAACCAAGATAATGGATATTTGTTTTTGGTATCAAAAACCAAAAACCAAATTGAACATATTCGCCACATTGAACCAAAAACCAAAAACCAAGATAAATTTATCTTGGTTTTTGTTTTTTGTTTTTTTTTTTAATTTTATACTTTCAATCGTTGAATTTATCAATTTATAATAATTTAGCGGATTATTTCGATTAAAAATTGTATTCAAATTGAAGTTGAAGTTACAAGGAACGTATCTAAGTAAGTTTCCAATGTCAGTAGATCCATTTCAAAGTGTATTTAAGACATTAAGACAATCATCGTTCATCACTATTCAGTATTCACTGTTATCAGTTCCAGTTGTTAATTGGGTTTTGGGTTAATCCTTGTCAATTGTCAGTAAATTAATAATAATTTTCAATTTTTTTTTTTTTTGAAAATATATTAAATCTTTTAACTTCTAAGAAATTTAATATTGATTTTTACAATTTTACATTCTTTTATATGAAAATTGATTGAAAAAACAGGCATTAAGCATTATATAATGATGAAAAAAAAAAACAATTGGAACCAGGAGAACCAGGACCAATTGAAATGGTTTCGGAATTTTGGGAACCACCACCACAACCACATTATTTAAGAAAAGTGAGAACACCCAGAACCAGAACCTATAAGATAAATTGAACCATTTCAGAACCAGAATCAGTGAAAACGTTTTAAAAACCAATTGGAACCGTTTTGAGACCATTACTTCAAACCAATTCAAAAACCAAAACCGGAACCATTTATTTCAATGTCCCAATAGACCACCAGAATCATCACCAAATGACTT
>FIZV01079521.1:0-20186 GCA_900050545.1 Trionymus perrisii
TTTTAAATTTTTGAAAATTTGGTTTTTTATAATTTTTTTTTTAGAAAATTACGTGTTTCAAAAATAATTTTGAAGCATGAAGTACTACAGAGCTTCAAACCATGGAAAATATTTTGGTTTTTAAAAAAACCATAAATTTTCTAAGTTGTGCTTCGCCTTTATTTCCAAACGTTTTATGTTTCTACTGTAAAGTTTCCTGAATTGTCTTGAAGGAATTTTGAATAATTTTTTAAATCGCATTCCATTCAAAATCGAGATAGTTTCTGAATAGGTACCTACAAATTCTTAAGGTATCTAGTACCCACTGAAAAAAATCATGATATCATTTTGTATCATGACATAACAACACGATGACAAGTGGATCCATTTCGCACGCATAAAAAGGCGTTTCTTTCCCAAGCCATAAATAAAGTAAACCCCCGACAGTTGATTCGCTGTGCACGAATCGCTTAGCTAAATTACGATGGTAGATCACGCGACGTTAATACCCCATAAAATCGAAATTTTCCACCTAATTAAAATACCCCTCGATAGAAAATTTTTTGCAAATTATTCAAATTCTCTGATCTTTGTAAATTTACGCAATACATCGTTACAAAATCTTGCAAAAGTTGTGCCAAAATCGTTCGTTCCAAATTACCTACCTCAGCTGTGATAACACAAGACTGGTAGGTAATTAGCAGCTTGGTTCATTTTTCGCAAATAATTTTTTTAATTCGAGTAACTTAATTGGGAGCTGTGGATTTTATAAATTTAGAAAATCACCGTCACCCGATGATATTCCAAAATGCAGCTATTTTTTGGCATTCGTTCAAATTCCCGATCATCAGCGTTACCATAGTAACAATACTTTAAACAATTTTAGGTCATTCATTTGGTCGCTGATATTCGAGCTGGCTGCCATATCCGCGCTTTTTTTTTAATCTCAAAAATGTGAATCTAAAGGATTTAAATTTAAAATATTCGCTTTCGTTGTGGTTATGAAATTTCCTAATTGTTTATTTATCGTATTTTTCATTTTTGGTAAGTGATCTTTATCTAAAGATATCTAAAAGTTATTAGAAAATGTTGAATTAGGTATGTACCTAGATCGACTTCAGTTGGGTATGTACGAGTACGTAGATTTTAAAATAATCGTTCGATCAATTCGGTTCAATTGTTACAGCATTTCAAGTGATGCTTTATTTGGATTGTGTGATTTTTTTTTTAGTATAGTGCGAGTAAATTGATCTCAAAATTTGACATCTACTAGAGTTGCTCATTATGATCTGAGAGCACATTTAATTTTTTGGATCACTCTTCGAATTTCGTTACGCTAAGGACCCCTTTTACGGTCAATTTTATCTTTAACAGTTCCTTTATAACCGAATGCTCTTCTTTGCTGGCCAACTTTCAAGCGAAGAAATCAACAGTTACCTATTTACGTAGGTATTTCCCGCAATATTATTATCTACGAAATGCTTGCATGAAATAAACATGCGAGGAAAATCTGCGACAGATAATTTTAAAGAATTTGCATCGTCAACAGGTTATCGTGTTTGTTTTAATTAGCCATTTCTTTGCATAAATTCCACCGTTGAGCTATAGTTAAAATACCATACTGTAATGTTGGTTACCTTCCAAAGAAACGGAAACTGAAAGTATATCCTGTCTTTTAATAAGCAGACCCGAAAAGGGTCGAATTTATACGTAGAAAATATCTTATGGCATGTTCAAAGTTGCTATTTTCAACAAGTTAATAGCTTCTATTTAAATCTGTTTGAGATATAACTTCATTTTTGTTTAATTTTGAGCCAAATACTCGATTAAAAAGTTGAAGATGGAGTTGATTTTACTAATTGAAGGCGATGAAATCGTGAATTTTCAGTTTTAAATCATCGTCAAATGGCCTATTTCATAGAAAATTGGCAATTTTACAAAATAAGTCTAAATTCATTTCTCTGCGATGAAAATTCGAAGAATTGCAAAGTTCCAAAATTTAATAACTCCTTCAATTTTGAACTTGGGCAAAATATGAACAGGGACTAATTTGTAGCGTTTTTATTACTCTACAAAATAGGTCATATGCAAAATTCACCTATCTGTGATATTTAAAAAGTTACAAGCTGTAGAAGGATAATTTGCCCCTTAAAAACACATTGTCGACAAACATATTAACGCGTAAGTCGTATAAGTAATTAAATGGGCAGGTAAAATATTGGAATCTTGATCAAAACACACGGTATAATGTATGAACCTAAACGTGAAACGAACGTATTTTGTGGAAAATTCATAGATCTACAAAATAAGTCCCAATTAATTTCTTCGAACGGAAAATTAAAGGTGTGGTGAAGCTTCAAAGTCCTATAACTCCTTCAATTTTGAACTTAGGCAAAATATTATAATGACCTAATTTGTAGCATTTTTAATGCTCTACAAAATAGGTTATATGCAAAGTGCACCTATCTGTGATATTCAAGAAGTTAAACGCTATGAAAAGAATAGTTTGCGCCTATAAAACGCATTATCGGCAAACTTATCAACACACAAGTCGTATAAGTGGTTAAATCATCGGGAAAATATCGAGAACCTTGGATCAAAACACACCGTAAAGTGTATTAAAATGATGAATAACTAAAAAATAATCCATTTAGTGGAAAATTGACCCATTGTGAAGAAAATTGAATGCTCGACAAAATTAATCCAGAAAATTGAGAGTCGCTAAGCTTTAAAGTTCTATAACTCCTTCAATTTTGAACCTAGGCAAAATATTAACATGACTTAATTTGTAGCATTTTTAATTCCCTACAAAATAGATCATATGCAAAATTTACCTATCTGCGAAATTTAAGAAGTTACAGGCTGTTAACGGAGTAATTCACCCCTTCAAATCGCATCATTGGCAAATCTATTTAACAGATATATCGCATGAGTAGTTGAATCGAGAGGAAAACCGTTAGGAACCTTGAAAAAAAAAACATACGATATAACGTAGCTACATTTTTAGCCCATTTTATCGGAGAAAGATGAAAAAATGTATAGGTTCATAATAGATAATCACGATGACCTATACCTATGCGAATTAATCAATGGGAATTTGTTGCTTAATACTAAATTAGAAAGTAATCGACATGGTTTTCTAAATGGCGCCTTATAGTGGGGAAAATCAATTCAATGGCGACGGAAAGTCGCCTTCGTAGACGAAGAAAGCCCCTTCGACTTGCTTGTCTTGCAAGTTTAACGCAGTTGACATTACGAGTAGGCAATTTATTATTGCTTTTTTGTCGGCCCATTCGCTGTAAAAATTGTTTACGTAATTAGTAAAAAATAAACAGACCAAGTACCTACACACATCGTACTTACGGAAATATTTTCATTCAGGAGATTTTTTTAAACAAATTCGAGAAAAAATCCATCTCTTTATCTGATAAATTGAGAAAAATTTCAGGTACTTATTGTAATTGCAATATTTTATGTACCTAATTCATATCTATTTTAGAACCATTCAGAATATCTGCTGAATTAAAACTGCACCCTCCTTGGCTACAAGTTGTTCAATATGTTAATGAAAACTATAGCGTAAGATGCGAAGGCGAAGGAGATAAAAATTGGCTAAATCCTGCCGGTCGTGATGTAAATTCAGCATCGTAAGTTTGATTAATTTATCAGAGTGAAATGGATGATCTTCAATAGCAGGCCTTTCTATCGTTATACTCATTCTGAAAAAAAATTTCAGAGGTAATTCGGTAAGTGCTACGAGAAAAGCTCAAGAAAATGGCCTAACACTGAAATTTAATAAAATTCGAAAAGAGCACAAAGGATTCTATAATTGTACGACGACCATCAGAGGGAAAAAATATAGTAAAGGATTTGAATTAATTGTGATAAGTAAGTGGGTACCTAGAGCTACATATTTTCTATAAAGAAGTAGGTAGTAATATCAAATGTGTGAGTATATTTGACTATATTTTACAGAACCAGCCACATTCGAAAATACTACTACAGAAGTGATTATAAATGAAGGGAACGAAGTGGTATTGGATTGCATTCCTGATGGCGAACCAATTCCAGAAATATCTTGGTACTTTGAAGATCAATTAATTACTGGTATGTTCCCTACCTCGATCGATATTATTATTAAAGTTAAATTGTACGAATTAAAATTTTATGTAAAATTTACCTAATTCTATCGTAAAATTTAAAATTTTACTTCAATTAAAAATTGGATTCATTTTGAAGAAAATTCAATTTTGGAAATTTAAGCTGAAATAAAATTTTGTTTGAAATTTGAAACAATTTTCAAAACGATTCAATTTTATTTTAAAATTAAAGATTTAATCGAGTATTTTATTAAAAATTTGAGCTAATTTTTATTTAATTTGATTCTACTGAAAAATTGGAATTTTCAAGTTGAAATTTTGTTTAAAAATAGATTTTTTTGGAAAAATTGAAAGCATTTTCTTTGAAATTTAATTTTTTTACAAAATTGTAAATTTCATGTTGAAGTTTAATTTTACTTCAAAATTCGATCAATTTTCAACAAAATTCGATTCCATAATTAAGTTGGAATTTTTATTTATGAACTAAATTTTATTGAAAAATTAAAAAAAATTTCAGTGAAATTCAGGTATGTATAAAAACTGAAATTTTCAAGTCGAAATTGAACTTTGTTTAAAAATATGAATATTTTCTTATAAAATTCATAATTTTTGGCAAATTACTTATTTTTCAAAATTATAGCTTTCATTATTTTATTTAAATGTAATTTTCATTAAATTTGATTCTAGGTACGAAAAATTGGAATTTTTAAGTTAAATTTTTTTTTAAATTAGATTTTTTGTGCAAAATTGAAAAAACTTTCTTAGAAATTTAATTTTGTCACAAAATTGTAAATTTCACTTCGAGGTTTCGTTTCACTTTAAAATTAGATTCATTTTCAATAAAATTCGCTTTTATCGCAAAATTGGAATTTTTATTTTTATTAATCAAATTTTATTTAACAAATTAAAAAAAATTCTGTAAAATTAAATTTTGTTAAAAAATTAATATAATTATGTGTAAAATTCAAGTATGTGTAAAAATTGAAATTTTCAATTCGAAATTTTAAATTTTGTTTAAAAATTGAGAAAGGTTTCAATACAATTCAAAACGTTACCAAAATTGAATTTTTAAATTAAAATTTAATTCATTTCAAAAATCATTTTGAATAATTTTCATTCAAATTCAATTTATTTGAAAAATTGTATTTACTATTTGTATTTAAATTTTACGTTAAAATTTTTTGTCTCTAATTTTGAGATAATTGTGATTTTTGTACTAAAATTTCATGTTGAATTTTAATTTTGTTTAAAAATTGGAATAATTTTCATTATTTTTAATCAATTTTAATTAAAAAATATGCGAATACTTCAACATGCTATTTAAAATTTTTATTTTACTGCATATCTTCAAAATTGGAATTTTTCAGTTGAAATTTAATATTGTTCAAAAATTAGTATATTTTCGGTGAATTTTAATCTTGTCTCAAAATTGAAATTTCTTAGATTAAATTTTATTTTGCTTGAAAATTAAAATAATTTTTAGTTGAATTCAAATGCACTTCAAAAATTGAAGAAATCGTAATTTTACTTAAAAATTAAATAAATTCTTATTAAAATTTGATTTTACTGAAAAGTTTGGATATTTCAAATTGAAATTTAATTTTATTTAAAAATGGGATAATTTTCAAATAAAATTCAATTTTATTACAAAATTACTATTATTGAGTTAAAATTGGATTTTCTTTGAGAATTGAAATGATTTTCATTAAAATTTTATTTTATTTCAGTATTGAAATGATTTTATTTAGAAATTGAATTAATTTTTTGCTAAATTTGACTTCGCTCCAAAGGCTCCTAGATTGGAATTTTTCAATTGAGATTAAATTTTGTTCAAAACTTATTCCAAAATTGTTACCTATGTTGAAATTCGTTTTTTTTTTTTTTTTAATTACTATGTAGCTATAGCATAATTTTTATACTACAAAATAAGATTTAAGTAGGTATGTATTAAAAAAAAAAAAAAATTGACAAAACTGGAATTACATTAAAATTAAAAATTACGTCCAAATTCAATTTTATTGCCAAACTAAATGATTTATGTTGAAATTTTTATTTTACTTGCTTAAAAATTAATTTCATTATCTGAAAAATTCAATTTGATCCTAATTGAAATTTGCATGCTAAACTTCTTTCTGTTTTTCATTTTTGAATTACAGATTAATTTTTAGTAAAATTTGATTTTATTTACTTAATTTACAATTTTTGTAAAAAATTGATTTACTACTTTGATTTTTTCCTTTTTTCGCAATTTTCAAAAATTCGTCAAAAATCAAAAAATCTACTTGGGTAGTTTAAAATTTGATTCTGAGATCTGTGTGGCATACTCTTTCAATGAGCCAAATTTCAGCTCAGTCGAAGTTGAAGAGTTGATCTCCGAACTGAAATTTTCAAATTAAAATATGACTTTTTTTTAAATTAGACAATTTTTAGTAAAATTTGTATAATCACAATATTAAAATAATTTTCAGTAAACTTTTTAGTAAAGTTCAAAATTCAATTTATTCGCAAAATTAAAATATTTTGTTGAGATTTAAATTCGGGTAGGTATTTAAAAATTTGTTGGTAAAATTCAATTTCATCGCCAGATTGTAATTTTTACATTACAAATTAAATTCTGCCTACTCTTTATCTATATAAATTATTTACAGCTTGGTACCCTTCTTCCAAGTACCGAATGCAAGGCGTTTCGTTAAAAATAACCAATGCATCTTGGAGAGAATCTGGAGTCTACACGTGTCGAGCTTTTCAAAAAATATTACAAAGCAGGGACGCTGAATTAGTATTTCGACTTCGAGTACGACGTAAGTGAACGTGTGAATTATTCCATAGAATGTAAACGTGTCTTCGAATTAGTACGTGCCTTATCTTGAATGACTTCTTGCAGATAAACCTATTCCTATCGAAGAAAACGTTGTCGTTTATGGATTTCGATCTGAAAGCAGAAATCTAACTTGTCAAGTGACAGCCTACCCTACAGCTTACTTCATTTGGTACAGAAATAACGTGCCAATTGATCCGAAATTCAGCAATTTGAAAATTTACAACGAAGATAACATCAGTATTATGGAGGTGATCCGTTTGATCTTAAAATTTTCGTACCTACAATTTGTTAATTTAGTAGGTACTATTTGTAAAACTGACCTACCTTTCATCTAGGTTTTCTATAGCGATAGCAGCGTTCTTGGGAAATACATTTGCGAAGCAGCTAATCCACTTGGTATACAAACGATTAGCCTCGAAATTCAACCTATCGATAAACCTGAAACTCCGAAAATCTTAATTCACGATGTTTACCATACCTCGGTCATCATCAGCGTGCAACCTTACCCTTCGTACGAATTCGAATGTAAAATGTTCTACACCGAGTATACCTATTGTAGCTACGAGGAGAAATGGAAAAAAGCCAAAATGATCACCTGTAGGAATAAAAGTAAATGCAGCTACGTTCACATTCTTCTAACACATACCAACAGTTACATAAACAGTTTGGGAACATTTTATTAAATTTTGCAGAAATTCCAAACACGAATAAAACACATTGCGCCATTGACAACTTGAAACCGCAGACAAAATACGCTGTCAAAGCAGAAATAATAAATCCAGGAGGAAATAGTAACTCTTCGGATGAGCTTTTGTTCAAAACGAGAAAAGAGCCTATATTATTGAATTCGGCAACTGTACCAATCAAATCGTACTTTTTATATTTTACCTGTTCGTTAATTTTATTGTTTTAAGAAATTGTGAATTGTTACGCTTCTTCGTAAACCTATAATCAAAATGATTTTGTTAGTTGTTTTTAAAGATGGGATCGAATTTTCTCGACGAATTTATGAGAAACTATTCTCAGGTGTTTTTAATCGATACGATGGAAAATTCGATATCACCTTTCACATTCCTGAATATTTTAATGTGTTGGAAATACACAATTTTTTGTACTCGTTCCTATTGATTTTTCATTCAAACCATAAAAATTAAACGATTTATTAACATTTAAATACAAAAGTAACAAAAATAATTATAGATTAGTTAACCCTGATTTCTCAACTTGTTCCAGCAACGCGTGCAAATTCTGATCGAATAATTCGCATCGTATTGGCATTTCCAAAGAATAAAATGGATTTTTCAATACGTAATCTGCATACAGTTCGTATATTTTCTTCAATAAAACGTCCAGTCTATATTCCGTAGGTTCTGCTACGATCATGAACTTTACACCTGAAAACACATACGTCAATTTTAATAAAAATTAAAGCTTCGTTTAAATGAAATATCGTAAACAAGTACTTCACCTGTTAGAGTCTGGAAACAGTGCAATTTAAACGTATCAGCTTCTAAGATCTCAATCCCCGAACTCTTTGGTTCAGGACTTAATTGACTAGCGATGGCGAATAACGGATAGAACATACTGGCTAAAAATATTTTCTCATTTGTTGTCATCTTGGGCCGGCCAAATTTTAAACTAAGGGGGTAATTTTCTGGATTTTGTAGTAATTCATACACATCTCTACCGTCTTCGAGTAGTTGTCCGCTGACAGTTATTCCATTAACTGACATTAAGACGTGGCCAACTGTAAAAACAAGCGATTAGAATTCGTATTTAGATGCATAATTGAACAGAGGTAGTTACCCATGATTCCATCTCTTTGCCCATAGGAAACGACAACTCTTTTGTTTTCATTCGATAGCTTGAAGTCTAACGGGTAGCTGAAAGTTTGTTCTATTTCTACTTTTGGAATTACATGATCGTAGTTGAAGATTAATCCACCGGATTTGGAAACAATGTATAAACTATAGATTATCATCTGTAAGGAAAGAAATGATCGATTAGGCAGATTGTTCTAGAGATAAGCATAGATTATAGCGGATCAAAACTTACTATCACAGTTTGCCAATAGTTTTAGCATTTAAAAAGGACGAACTATTCAACATTTAAACATTTTTAAATCGAAAATTCAACTAAAATTTGTGAAATTTTGTACAAGTATAATTGATAAGATTTTTGTTGTGGTTTTGGGTGTTTTTTTTTATCAAGGGGTGCTCAAATTCAAAAACGATGACTCAACTTTTCAGACAAAAAACAGGATGAAAAAGCTTTCATTTTTTTTCAAACTAACAACGTATAATTTAAAAAATATGTATTTAACTGCTTTTAATTATTAAGAAATTTATATTTTTCAACATATTTCTTACGATCACATGCTATTCATTGAAAAAAATTAAACTTTATATTCAAAATCAAATACTCAGATTTTCATTTTGGGAACTCCTGATTCTTCTGATCACTGATAACGAAATAATCATAATTTTATTTCATTTTAAAAATTTCAAAAATATTTGTATTGTATTCAGTGACAATTTCAAGTTATAAAAGGGTAACTTAACCGTGAAATGGATTAAAAGTTCAACCCATTAGTTCTGTTGTGAAGTTTGCAAGAATAATTCAAAATGAGTAAAAGTATTCACATTCCGGTGAACGTCAATGATTACCTGAACAGTAAGTAGGCAGGTTATTATTCAAAAATCTGATTATCAGATGTTATTTTGAAAATTTAATCGTGTATTTCAGTCCAAGAAGGTTGGGATGAAGATACCGTACTCTATCAGCCCTACGAAGTGGAACAAATACTTCTGCCGGATTGTGCTAATTGCTTAGCTGTTCAGACTTTTTTGAAGATGTTGAAGTTGCCATTTTCTGTATGCTATAGACCTAATGCTGAATTCATGTCTCCTACCGGTAACCTTCCAGTATTCATTAAAAAAAAAATATTTTCCACGTAAAATAATTTACATTTTTCTATCTTTTATAGGGAAAGTTCCCTTTATAAAGTCGGGTCAATACGTAATCGCCGAATTGGATTTTATTATTGATTTTGCTGCTAGTAAAGTAAATATTACATCATTATCTATCATTTTGATCCTAATTTTGTAAATTCTAATTCGTTTGAATTGTATTATAGGGACATTCATTGTCCGAAACTTTGGAGAAGTCTCAGAAAGATGATATGCGAGCTTTTATGTCATTACTCAATAATGTTTTCATTAATACCGAAGTAAATATTTACTTGATTCCGTGGATAAAATATAGTTTTAATTTTTTGCCAACTTCGCACATGTATTTATTTGCAGACCTATTTAATTTGGTGTGATCCGGCAACATTACCAATAACAGTCCAACGCTATGGATCTGTTTATCCATTCCCATTAAATCACTGGGTAACTTATATCAAAAAGAAATCATCTTTGTCTCGCCTTGACGCTCAAGCTTGGCTTGATAAAAGCATCAATGAGGTTGATACCATTTTTTTTCAAATTAATATCTTTAACTAGGCAATTGACCCTTTTTTCGTATTTATAGGTTTATGACGATATAGATAATGCTTGTAAAGCGCTTTCAGCTCGTTTGGGAGACAAGGAATATTTCTTCGACGACAAGTAATTACTTCTTTTTGAAAATTCGTCACTCGAACAATGTTCTTTATTTATGTTTAAATTTCAGGCCAACGGAATTAGATGCTTTAGTATTCGGTCACATATTTACTATTCTTACCACTTCTCTGCCTACCAATAGATTAGCAGCTACTGTACGAGGATATTCCAATTTAATTAATCATTGCACGAAATTAGAGAAAATGTATTTTTCATCTGGTAGAGAATCACAATACTTGGGTCACGAAACGCACAGCAGCTTTTAGAAAAATCCACTACGTTGTGGATTCGAAATTCTTTCACTTCTTTTAGTCTCTGTAGGTAAATTTTTTCACGATAAGTTTGATATTAAATTTTTAGTGTTTAATCGATCGAATTTTGTTTATTTAAAATATGTAATTATAAAAAAATAAGAAAACATAAGTCGTTCATTTTATTTAATTCGGAGTTCAAGCATTGCTTTGAAAGTTGTGTAGTTTCTGGTTATTATTGAATAGGGCTTGATGATAGCTTGCACAATCATTTTTCCTATTTTTCGAATGATGAAAAATTAAGCAACGGAAAAGTTCGGACAAGTTGTGAATGACGTATATTGAGCTTACGAAAGTCGAAGTTCCAAAGTTGCTGAAATTATAAGCTATTTTACCAAAATTCTTTGTGGATAAATTTTTGAACTTGAAGACGTTCAGGATTTAGATGACGCTATGTAAACCAAGATCCAAGAATGGCATAAATCCAAACCTCAGTAACGCTTTAGTGTAGAGTACATGAGAATTATCGTTCTTTCGCGAAAGTTATTCCACGTTACCGCTTACGATACTGAATTTGTGATCCAGTGCAGTGTGCTCAACGTTCGTTCATTAGAAGTACTTGAATGTACTGGCATTTGGAAATATGCCCACAGATAGAAGATAATAATGTTATTGTAATTTCATTTCATGATTTCAACCACTCGAGGAGGAAAGGAACACTTAAACCTCAAGCTAGTTCACCCTAAAAAAGTGTAGATAAGAGGGCAAACACCCCTTTACTTTTAGTTGAAACTTTCGAGTAAATTGTGCTAGTAAACTTTTGTCGAAGAAATCTTTACATTTGGCTGTTATGGACAAATCATGGCTTTGGAAAAAGACTGGTAAATATGGTCTTAGCTTGTACTTATCTGCATGCTCATGTTTACGTATCGCTTATCTGTTATTGCGTGTACTTAAAAATTCATCAAGTATAGTAGGAGAATTGCCAAATTTTTCTATCGAGTTGATGATGTGTCATTTTAATTTTAAATTCTGCTTTACATTCTTAATCAATATTTCGCCTTATCTGATTCCAATTTTATAGGATTCAAGAGCTAGAAACAGCTCTGAAAGAGGAATATAATAATGAAGAATTACGACGCAGTGACGAAGAAGTCGATAATATTAATGAAATCGCTCGCCCTAATATTTGGCAATCATGCCTGGGTGTACAGAATTTGGACAGCAAAATTGACTTATTCGATGACATATTCGATCTACCAGAACAAAAGGTTCTTCGAGAAGATTGCTTGCATTTCGTGTGTACGTACATTATTGCCAAGAATGTATTACCGATGATTCTAATATTCCATTAATGATAATTTTTTTCAATTTTCTGTAGCGAAATTAGGTAACAACGAAGAAGATAAAATATCAGTTTTATCAGATTTAGAGTCGATTTTAACGTTTCATTGTAAAAACACCAAGAAGAAGTACGAAACTAATAACGGATGGATCGACGTTCTATTACCACTAATAACGTTGAAGTTACCACGTTCATGCGTTTATAATTTATTCGAAGCTATTTATGAGAAGTATATACCACGAAATGTAGACAGTTTTCATCTACTGAGGTTACTAGTGCTGTATCATGATCCTCAGCTGTGTAATTTCCTCGATACGAAAAAAGTTACTCCAGAGTTGTTTGCTAGACAGTGGGTAGGTTAATTAAAGAAATTCTTAATATTTTTGATGCGTAATTGAAAGTACGAGTAATTAATTCTTATCTTTGATTTCAGTTTCAATCGTTATTTGCGTCCAGTTGCGATTTAAGTGTTATTCTATCGATGTGGGATTTATATTTTCAAAAAGGAGATCCATTTTTTATATTTTTTTTAGCCTTGGTAATCATCGTCAACGCCAGAGAATTGATATTAAATTTAAACAAAGAAGATAAAACGAAAATAGTAGAAGTGATTTCGTTACTTCCTTGTAATTTAACTGCAGAAGATGTAACTGATTTCTGCGCACTGGCGCAATATTACGAATCGAAAACGCCATCTTCGTTCAAGCAGGTGAATTTTTAAACGTCTAATGGAAGGACTCCCACGTAATTAATTTAAATGATATTTTATTATCGTTACAGGATTTAGAACACATCTTATTTCAAGACTTGAAAGAAGTCGATAGCAAACCGAACAGTATACTATCGCAAGCATTATGTTTACCAGTCAGTGTAATGGAATTAATTTCCAATTCGGAGGAAACCAATGTGATTTCCGATTCCGGTGAAGAAAACGTCAGATTCTTTCTAATAGATTGCCGTCCAGCCGAGCAGTATAACGCCGGTCACCCTCCTACTGCCTTTCACTTGGATTGTAATTTGGTGAGTTTTATTCAATTCTACTCTTTAGGTACTGCTTTGTTGAGATTTTCATTTTACGTTATCGTATCATTGTTGCAGATGTTACAAGAACCAAATTCTTTCTCGACTGCTGTTCAAGGATTGTTATCGTGCCAACGCCAAGCTCTAGCTGCTAATAGTAAGGCAGGTGGAGAACATTTGTGCTTTTTAGGATGTGGCGAATTATTAGCTGATCAATATACCCATATGGTGGTCGCTTCATTCCTTCAAAAGCATACTCAATTCGTTAGTATGTTGACAGGAGGGTATGAAGGTGTGTACATCGATCGAATCAGCTGTTCTATACGATGCATTCTTCTAAAAGTAATAATTTTTTCAACGTTTCTAGCTTTTCACAAGTACCTGGACGATAAAGCCGATGAGTATTTAAGAGATCATAACGAAAAACTTTGTCCTGTTTGTGTCAAAGAGAAGGATTCTGGAAATGGTAAACAGAAACCGAAAAAATCAACCGAGATGAATGGAAACGTCGATATTAACGAGAAATCTGATATTTTTGGAAAAATTGGGTAAATCGAGACTAAACAGTTCCACTGAATCGATCACGTGACCTGTTAGAATACATCTCTCATTTATTTTGCAGTGCTGTCGTCAAAATGAAATCAGCCGATATAAAAGAAAAATTCGTCGAGTATATTACCAACCCAAACAATCTAAATAACGAAACAGATCGTCACATTAGCAGTACCGATAAAATAGGCAAACCATATCGTAATTTAGCTCCAGTATTTGCCATTACCGATGAACCAGATCCCGGAGGTAAATTTCGATATTCTTCCAAGGCAATCTGAACTTACTCCCGATACTTTTGGACCCTTAGTTCTGAGTTTCATGGGTCGAATGAGGTCAAATTTGTTGTGTAGGGTTCGTTAAGTGCAGGAAATCTACCTTAAAAATGTTTTGGGACCTCAGCTTAAAATTTAAGATACCATTTTTTTTCTTTTTTTTTTAATTGGCTCTCAAGTAGCTCGCTGACGTGTACGCATTTTTCTAATATCGTGTCTGGTTTCAGAAACGAGTAACGATGATATGTCAATTACCAGTTCGCACGAATTAATTAAAGTCTCCGCGTTTCTTGAAAATCCTCGCATTGTTACCTCTGTTAAATGCCAAGAAGTCACCATGTCTGGGTATCTGTACGAATGGTCGGTATAAAATTCGCAGTTTGAGTTTTTTTTTTCGTCTATGGTTTCTTATGTTTAAATGCTCGTTTTAAATTCACTTTTTAGTCATTTGGTAGCCACAGATACTCACCTCATAGCTGTTAGAAAAACAGAAAAGAAAGATTACGGGCACGTGACGGTGAATCGACCGTTGGCTTCAATTGCTAAAATTACGTGCCGGAAAAAGCATCCGGAATTTGTGACGTTTCAGTACGGATCACCTAATGATATTACTGATATGGATAAGTAAGTTGAATAAGCACGAACTTATTTTCGAAACTAGCTCAGAGCTAAAACGTTTGGTTTACCTTTCGTTTTCAGATTTTTAATACCGAATTCGAACGAAGTCACGAAGAACATTTCAATGCAAATTATGAAACGTGTGAAAGAAGATGAAGAATTAAGAAGCGCCAAAAACTCACCGAAATAGTTGTAAATTTACTTTTTTTTTCTAGTGTTAGTGCAGATGCATGTTTTGTTATTTTGTTGATTACCTGTGATAGTATAAACGCAACGGTGCTACAACAAAGTCATTAAAAATTCAACTAAATCCAGAGCCTAAGTACCTGTAGTTACGGCAATTTCCTATATTTTACTAGTCTCTTGTGCATTGAATAGGTACCACTTTTATACCCTTCGCCGTATAAATATCTTTTTTCTTTCGCACTTTTATATTTTTTACTACAACATGTACGTTTATTCAGTGTTATTTTTCATTTTGAAAGAGCTGATCAATCTGTGTAGCCGTAATATAAGGTGAATTATTTTCCAACTAAACGATGACCAAGTGCCTTATCAAACAGCTACCTGTGCATTGATTTACCTGTATTCTAATCTTTACGAAATTGAAATGATTTTAATGACTTTGTTATTTTTGTTCTCATCATGATGGAAATATTTACACGTCGAAGTGCTTCTTTTGTTGATAGAATATTTTGTGAACACCGCTGCGAGTTTGTTGAATATATATTTTTATCATTGCGAAGGCATCATTTCATTGGAATAGAGTAATACCTAATCGATTCTTATGAACTAAATAATTAGTATAATTAAAATGAGCCAGCAAGCGCATCGATGAAAAAAAAAGAAGTAAAGGTTCATTATCTCCTATTTAGCTGTATTAAAAACAAGCCATCTTACACATTATGGTAATCACTTTTTTTTTTATCACGAATGCATCTTGGAGACGACAGGTGTCTTTGTCAACATAACAGTATGGTTTATCGATTAAATTGAAGGTACTGCAATCCATAAAAGGTCCAGTTGTGTTAAATTGAATAACGATACTGCTTAATTGTCGAAAATTCAATTTCAATTCGACCAATTGATGGGCCGAGTTCGTAACTGCGATGAATAGGTATACGTTGAAAATATTCTCCATAATTATCATTCATGAATTTATTTTTATGTCACATTTGAATATATGTAATAGATGCACATCTCATTAATAATCTTATTACTTCATGACGATAAATCGAACTTGTACCGTATAATTGATTTGCGATCATCTGTGATGAATATTCAACAAAACCTTGGCAATGAAAGATAAACTTAGAATCAGAAGTTCAGTCGAAAAGTAATAAATATACAAAAAATGTTTTAAGGGGAATGGCCTATTTAATTGAGTGAAAATATATCTTTTTTCTTCCAAAATAATATCCTTTTATGTGAATTTTTCGCGCCTTTAAAATGATTAATTAATCGTTTAATTTTTTTAATTTTTTCATCGATAATTTCTCTTTTAATTGTTTACAAATGACATCGCTTATATGGAAAGGTATCGAATTCTTCGATGGATTAGAACAATATGCTGGTACGTACTTTACAAGTATGAAGTAATTCTATTTACCTAGTTGAAATTAATAAGTTATACTTTTATTTTTTTCGTACACGGACAGATCCACGGGTACGAAACTGGTTCTTAATGGGGTCACCGATCTCGCCGATTGTCATCACAATATTGTATTTATACTTTGTACAAAAACTCGGACCATCATTGATGAGAAACAGACCTCCGTTTAAAATCGAAAAAATAATTATCCTTTATAATGTAGTTCAAGTGTGTTTGGCAGCGTATATCGTTAAAGAAGTAAATATCCTAGGATTAACGTGGTATTTATGCAATTATAATTAGGTATATTAGTTCTTATCAGAGACATTTTCAAAGATACACTGCAGGCGGTCTGCAGTTTAATACCGAGTCGGCAAAGATGAGCTTTATTGTTTTGCTGTGTTCAACAACCAACGACGATTACCTATTATGTGAAAAGAAATTACCTCGTTGAAGTTCATTTTATGATTTTCAATTATTGTTTATTTAGGCTTGTCGAGTTCTATGGTTTAAAGGAAATTACAATTTTCATTGTATAGAGATTGACTACTCGGATACCCAAATTGGAAGAGAGGTAGGCCAAATATTGTTAATCGCCGTTTCATAATTGTTCAGATGTTATGCCCTTACGCGTTATGTTAATCAGAAAGCAGCCTAGTGCAGTCCAGCGTGCAATTTATTCACGAATTAAGGGGCTAAAATGGGTGATATCTCGAATTTGAAATTAATTTAGCCTCAAAAAATAATAAAAATTTGAAACTTGACTGATAAAGACTAATTATTGATAATATTATTTTGTGACGTCATACTCAAATTCAAGGTAAACAACAAACAACAAAAATTTTATTTTCATTAGGCCTCGGGGAAAAGCTCAATGACCTGGAAAGCCTTGAAAGTTGAAGTCGATTTTTATTTTTTATATTATTATAACCTTTTATCTCAAAATTCATTGCAATGTATTAATTTGTTTTCCTTCATCTTTTTATTTTTAACGATTAAGCAATATCACTATTTAAATGAAGAATAAATAATTTTAAAAATAGAAACACTGTAATTAAAAAAAAAAATGAATTTTTCAGAGACTTGTGTTTTGTGTTATCAAAACAACCTACCAAATTTCCAAAAATCCACTCAATCAAAATCAAAATTTAATCGATCGATTCGATTTCGATAATCCAGCCAATGCCAATTAACGAAAGTTTCGGGCAAAATTCAGCCATTTTCTCCCTAATTAGTCAGCTTTTTGGATATTATAGCGAAAATTGAGAGCATTATATCGTAAAATTCGTTGAAATAGTGTATTTTGTAGTGGTGAAATGTTAAACAATTTGTGTAATTTTATTGCAGCAAGCCAGAGCAGTATGGGTATTCTTCATGACGAAATTACTTGATCTCCTGGATACGGTACGTACTTCAATTGTCAATTTAGCAAACACATAAGGAAATTAAGGATACAGGGTACAGGCATTCTATACGATTATCATAAGCTTGCGAAAATCATTCATTACCAAACCACCTGTTGAATGTCTGAATTAATCTTCTCTAATGTTAAAGAATTAACCCAAAGAGGTTGTCTCGATATTTGTACAGATGTGGCTAAAGATCAAGTAGTAGAATTATGCCTCAGTGAATGAATCCAAATCACCGTCTCGCTAATTGAATTACATTATCGCTTGTAATTATTAACGCTGCAATCCATTAAGATATTCTGGCAAGTGGCAGCTTTGTACGAGTCATTCATGTATCACTCAAGCTTATACTTTGATCATTTAATTCCAACATAAATCTTACCTATATATACATTTTCCGTAATAATACGTTTTTATTAACACCAGGTGTAGTCGTTTAATTATCAGCAAAGATGTATGTTATTATTATAAATGCATCTAGACTGATGACAGAATGCTTCCGCAATGGCATAGGTGATTGCCATCTAACAATAAGCCATAAACTATCGCTTTTTACGGTGTCTTTTTTGACGTACTGCACCCAACTTAGGTAACAATCGTGTGTTCGGTTTCGGTGATGTTTTAATTTCGCTATCGCGAAGTTTCGAATCAATGTACGAACAAAGGAATCATTTGCATAATTATTTGCTAGAACTAATTCGTCTTTTTTGCGGTGTTGGAATGTGGTACACGTGGCCATAGTGATTATTGTTATTAAATTATGTAATTTCGTACTGCGTTAAATTTAGGTGTTTTTTGTACTGAGAAAGAAGCAATCTCAGGTTACGTTTTTACACGTGTATCATCATACATTAGTATTCACTTTCGGATGGTTCGTCACCAAGTATTACCCAGGTAATGTTTTCTCATCAGTGCATGCGATCAAGTCCAGGGCCGGCGACGACCTTCTGCGGTGTAGCTCGATCTTACCAGAATGCTTGACAGATTTTGAATGCTGTTTGTGAGGATAATTTTTCCTCCAAAAGAATCGAAAATATTTTTTGTATTCTAAAGAAGAAATAAGAATATTTTTTCTCCTTCAATGTAGAAATTAATTTTTTCAAAAATTTGAGAAAAAGTCTTAGTGGAAAAAATATGATTTTTTCAATAAATTGAGATTTTTTTTTCAAAGGAATCAAGACAAACAATTGAGATTTTTGTCAAAAAAAATAAATGTTTAGGTAATTATATAGTTTTCCAAAAAATTGCAAAAAAATAATACATCTGGGAGAGAAAAAAAAATTATTTCAAAAAGTTGAAAATTTTCTCTGAAATATTGAAAAATGAGTAGGTATTTCAATTCCAAAAAAAAAATGTAATATCTTAAATAATTTGGAAAATTTTTCACTGCAAAAATTCAAAAAAAAAAAAAAACTTAAGTAAGCTTTTTTCTCTTAATAAATTGGCAGATGAAAAAAGTAGAGGAAGATTTTTCCAAATAAAATTTTAGAAATATTTTCACTTCTAAAAATTAAAAGTTTTCTCTCCAAATAAACTGTGGGATTTTTTAAACAAAAAAATATAATACGTAAAATAAAAAAATAGATAAAAATTCAGGTTTTTTTTTAGAATGCCTACCTATATGTATTTTTTTTCAAAAAATGTGAATTTTTGTGTGTTGCAAAAAGTTGAGAAAATTTCTTTCCCAAAGCGGTTGAGGAATTTTTTTTCGTAAAATAAGATATTTCTTTTTCAAAGAAACAGATTTTCTTCTAGATTTTTTCCAGAGAAAAGGCAATACATAGCTTGAAATTTTTTACTATAAAGAGTAGAATATAATGAGAAGTTGTTCCTCAAAAAAACAATTTTTTTTTCTCTGAAAATAGGAGATTTCCTTCCAAAAATAGGGAAATTTTTTTCTTCAAAGAAATGGGAAATTTTTCTCGATTTTTTTTATGTGTACCTTTTAGGTAAAGATAGTAGTAAAAAACGAAAATGGACATAATTTCTCCAAAAATTTCAGAAATATTTCTACTTCAAAAAGTTGAGATTTTCTTTCAAAAAATAAAATATTTCTTTTTATTTACTTACGTGAGAGAAAAAAGTTGAGAAATTTCGTATACCATAGGAATTAAGAATTTTTACGATTTTTTTTACTTTATAAACTCGATAGTATATTTTCAGATTTTTTCTCGACAGTTTTCTTCAAAAAAAAAAAAAAAAAATTGTTTTTTCATAAAAATTGAAAATTATTTTACTCCTATTTCAAAAACTTGAAAAAAATTTCACACCAAAAGATTTAGGAATTGATCTTTCCAAAAATTTGACAAATATTTCAACTTCAAAAAAAATATGAACAATTTTTTGAATTAAAAAAAATAATAAATAAATAAAAAAATAGAGTAACTTTTTACTTTAAAAAATTTTCTTTTTAAAATTTTAAGCAGAATATGAAACTTTTTTGCATCAAAAAATTTAGAGATAATTGATCAAAAAATTTAAAAAATATTTCTATTGTAAAAAAATTTGGATTTTTTACCCCAAAATTTTTTTAACATGGATATGTTTTTTCCGCTGGGGGTAATTCCAAAATCCCGTAAGACGCTGATCCGCGTCACGCTGATCTTCGAGACGATAAATCATT
>FIZV01079525.1:0-20369 GCA_900050545.1 Trionymus perrisii
GGGTTTTCCTGGAGGGTGAGCTTTGGGCCCCTTTTTTAAAAAAAAACAAAAAAAAAAAAAAAAAAAAAAAAAAAAAAAAATTGAAAATTTTGAAAATTCTTATAACGTAAAAAGGAATTTGTTTCCATTTTCTTGGTCTAATTTTACTGGCCTACGATGTGATTTGAAACAGAAGATTTTTTCTAGGTCAAACGTGAAACTGAAAATGAAAAAAAAAAAAAAATTCCAAGTGCGATTTTTATTACACAAGATTTTTTACCGCCAATAACCTTGGCATTTATTTCGCCAATTCGCAGCATATCCACTCGCACAAAAGGTAACATACTAACTACGATCGATGCAAAAAAAAAAAGGAACGAAAACAAAATCGACCATTGAAGGGGCTAGGCCTAGGTATACAAAGCGGCGCGTGCTGCAAGACTACCTACGCGAGCAACCAGTTGAAAAGAAAGTTGCGTTCGCGAATTAATACCCCGGTATGAGCTGAAAAGAAAAGAAGAGAAAAACCAAAAGAGTAAAAATGAACCGTCCCCGGCGGCTCTAATAAATCTATTAAGAGCAATAAATAACGCGCTATTGCCTAGAGTAATAAAAATGTAGCCTTTTTTCTCTCTCATTCGTATCTTCATTCAATCGAATTGAATGGGTTACTCCGGACAATACGTTTGGCAAATATTATATAAAAGAAGGTCGCGAGTACCGATTTTTTTTTTTTTTTTTTTTTTCATTTTAGACGAATTTTTTCGATGATTTTTGTCAGTTATGTGGTCTCTGGGTTAATTGAGGCTGCTTTCACTTTTTGGCCGAATTTTTACGTCTTTTGATAAATAAATGCATTGTATAGATATTTGAGGAGTGAAATGTATGTGGAGTGAGACAGGTACATAAAGTCTGTGTCATGGTCTCGTCTTTTCTATAGCATCGTTTCTAGACACGAGTGGTTTATTTTTAGAAAGGGTTGTTTGTGGAGTAGATGGATAGCTGATTTCTAACAGATCGTGAAATGGGTATTATCTCGCTACTGAAATAATTAATTTTTTTATCTAGGTTGAATAATTTTTTAGTCGATCAATAAAAATTTAGAAATTTAGAAAAGGGTAAAAAATGACGAAGATCTAAAAAATTGCGAGAAAACAAAAATTTACAAAATTTGAAAAAATTGTTCAATTTTAGGCGTATTAAAGTTTTAAAAAAATTAGGAAATCGTCGGCTTGATCAAAAGTTTTGCCTAATCAAGTTTTCATTTTTCTTTGTAATGATTTTTTTTTAACATTTAAAATAAAGAGTCTTAAAAAATATTGAAAAATTGAAAAAAGAAAAAATTAGAAAAAAGTAAAACTTGAAAAATAATACCTAAAGAATTGGAAGTTTTTTGGCGAGTAAAGTTAAAAAAGTTCGAAAATTAAAAAAAAAAATGAAAGGAGAAAAATTTGGGAACAGAAGAAATTTAAATTTAAAAAAATCAGAAATATTGTGGGAGAACCAAAAAAAAATCCAAAAGTTTAGAAAACTTACAAAATTATAAGAACTGTGCAATTTTGTGAATAGTTGTTAATAGAGCTAGGATTTTTATGCACTAAAAAACTCGTTATATGCGCATACAATATGCGATTAAAATGACAAAAAAATGCATTCATTTGGAATCCGAGTAAGAAAATGCTTTTCGATTACCTCTAAGACTGGAATTGAAAGGGAAAATGGTGAAAAAAACATTCCGAACTTTATTTTTTTTTCAAGATGTTACTCATCCATCAAGTCACAGACAAAAATGTTTAAATTTTCTTTTTAGGTTATTTATTTATTTTTTCCCCCGTAAAATTTTTGAAATTATTGATTTTTTGAAATTTTTCTTCAAATAGACGCTAACGACTTGAAATATGCAGTAAAAAAAAGGTTTTTGGGCATATTTTGATGAAATATGAAGTTCTATAAGTTTATGGTCAAAATATGCAAAAATATGGGCTAAAAATTTTCGCCATTCGTTTTAAAAATGCATGAATCGCAAAAGAAACAATGATATGCGGTATCTACAACATTGCATACCTATAAAGAAATTCTTGTTTACCTATGCCGATGATGATTGAAAAAAAATTGAGAAGTGATAAAAACTTTTTATCTGACAATAAAATAAGTAAATTTTTTAAAATTGGGAAATGTCAAAAAAATTAAAAATCACGATAAATTGTAAAATTTTTGTAGAATCAAAAAATTAAAAATTAATTGAAAAATAAACAAAGTGAAAAATTGAGAAGTCATAAAAAATGGAAGTTTTTTGAAGAATTGAGAAATTTAAAAAAAAAAGAGAATAGAAAACTTTTGAATTTTAAGAAATTGAGCAATTTTGGAAATGTTGAATATATTTAAGACATTAGAAATTTCTGGCCCAATCCAAAAGTCAATTTTTCACTTTTTTTTTACTTTTTTACCAATTTCGAAATTCAATTTTTGGAATTTCCATTTTTTTCTCAATTTTTATTTAATTTAATATTTTTTACTCGCTCGTTAATTTTTCAATCTTTTTACGTTTCTTATTTTTTTAGCACTTTTCAATTTATTATTTTTGAGAAAAAAAATTATCCTTGATACAAACAAAAATAAAAACTTAATTTGTTTTCCACAGTTTTTTTTTTAATCTTGAGTTTTTTTTTTAAATTTTAATTTTTCAATTCTCTCATATTTCTTAATTTTCCGTGTCCCATCTTTTCTCAATTTTTTCTGTTGTTTTATAATTTCTTCTTTTTTTTCTTATAATTGTCAATTTTTTCCCAATTTTCAATTTTTTAAATTTTCAGATTCCCCAAAAATTTACCTATCCTCAACCATTCCTATATTTTTTAATTAATAAGAAAATTCAGTAAAACTGCAAAAGTAAAAGATTTTAGAATCTGGAAAAAATTAAAAATGAAGTTGAAAAATCGTGTAAATTAGAAAATTTTTGCTGAATCAAAAATTCAGGAAAAAATAAAAACATTGAAAAATGAAAAATTGAAAACTATTTAAATTTTAAAAATTTAAAAATTTGAAAAAATTACCCAATGAAACTTTTATTTTCGTTTGAATGAGAAAAAAAAAACTAAAAAGGAAGATACGCAAAAAATTGAGGAACATCAAAAAATTAAAAATAGGTTGGAAAATCAAAAATTTTAAAAATCTTGAAATGGGTAAAAAAATAAAGAAACATTGTGCCACTTTGTATCTACTCGGGTAAAATTGATATTTTTTTGCAATAAATTAAAAATTTAAAGAAACTGTAGAAAAAAATTAGAGGTAAAAATAAATTGAAAAATTTGAAAAAATTTGTTAGGAAATTGTAAAAAAATGGTAAATTTAGGAACACACAATAGTGTAAAAAATTGAAAGTTTTAGAAAATTTGTAAATTAAAAAAAATGAGTAATTTTGAAAATATGAAAAAAAAATGGTAAATTGTTAAATAAATAATTAAAATATTTAGAAAATTGAGAAAAAAAATATTATAAGATTTTTTGGTAACATATTAAGTAAAAATTTTAAAAACAGTTTCATGTTTTTCTGCCACTTTTTATTTTTTAATATTTTGTGTTATACTTCGTAAGACCGGAAAAAATTAGGTAGTACATATCTGACTTTTTGACGTCGCGAGGGCGTTCATAGACGCATAATATCAATATTTTACGTAGGTATACAAATTTGTCGCTATGTAACTTGGGTATACGCAAAATGTTCCAAGAGAGGCGACGACCTACATGCGGAGGTTGTTTTTTGATTCGTGCTCGCGCCGCACAACACAGTACACGACAATAATTACACCTTTACCTCTCTCTACTCTCTGTGTACTCTCTAGCTGTATGGCCCAGGCACAGGCACAGGTACGAAAGTGAATAGAGAATGGTGCGATAGTCGAGCCAAGAGTACATTTCATTATTTAATAAGAATTCTCGCATTTCTTGTGAATGGGAAACCATCCGAGGCAAACAAAGGTGGTAGGGCTGCGATGAGCCGCGTCCCGCCGCGTTCCTCATAATACGGAACAATATGAAATACAAAATGCGCACTAGGAAGTGTTTCTAGCCCGTAAGTACGGACGAATAACGAGTATTTATGAACCGACGATAATAACGATGCCGATACGGCGAAGAAAAAAAAAGCGTAATGCTGCGCAGTGCGCCTTACAACATGTCACGTTGCGTCGTAGGTAGGTAGGTCTAGGTACTAGGTAGTTAGGTATAGGTACTTGGTTCATTTATGGCACCTTGTGGTGTGTTATTACTGAAAATCCGACACCTATTAGGTTATCAAAATTATCGCGATAACGAATACGCAGCCAGATAGCAGCCAGTTTCATTCACTCCGTAAATCAGCCGGTAAATTAGAGCGAAACCGGCATCGGTAGTGGCGCGTTTCAGAATTTTGAAAATTTCCCAAATTTTGCGACGTAATCGAGCTCTGTATGACTTACGTAATACATATAGACGATGGCTAACAGTAAAATCGTAATAAGGTCGTTACGAGCTTTCTTTCAGCGGCTCTGTAAGGTCGTCCATTTTTCAAGTTTTAATTTTCGCGCGCGCACGCGGAACTGGTTAAGGTCAAATACCTACGCGTGCGCACGCGCAACATATCGTATAATTTGCATCGCTTTATCGTCGTGCCGATCATTTATCTCGACAAACAACCGCGCGTTTCTCGAATATCGTCGGTGCTGCTGCAACGCCGCATTCGATTAAATTTCTTAGATATTAATTTTGAATCGAATAATTCGATAAATTAGCTGGAGAATGGACTATGGTTAGAGGGAGCGGGTTTTACAGCAGAGAGACGGTATATCGAATAAAAAAAGAAATACGTAGACGTACTTAGGATTACAACGACGACGAAACGATGTAGTAAATGCGTTTGATCAGAAGCATAGGTGGTGGTGCGAGCAGAAGAGAGGAAGTTACGAAGTTAGCGAATTCGCAAACAACATTATGAAGTATTTGTAATACGAATGAAAAAAATACGTAGGTATATAAATTTATATACTCTCGTATGTCGGATGCTAATTGAAATGAGAATTAGGGAGGAAGCTAGAAAGGAAAAAGAAGAGTAGAAAGAGTGAGTTAAATAGCGTGAAATTTGCTAATCAGCTAAAACGGCCGTACTTTCCGTTGGGTTAAAATGTTTCAAGGACGCGCATACTTCCGTTTCAATTTTATTACCTTACTCGTCCAGCTTTATTTAGCCGACGATTGACGCGTTTAATTTCTTAATTGAAAAATCAGACGCTTACGACAGCGATAATTGGATGGACGCGACGTCCGTATGGATAGAACTCAGTATCATGTACAAGTACGTATACGCATACGTACGTAGGATGTAGGATGATCGCCGAGTCTGTGATACGAATGAGAGAGACAAGTTGGTCTATTGCAGTTGACCAGTTGATTGATTGATTGATTGATTGATTGATTGATTGATTGATTGATTGATTGATAGTTCGACGACTACATTGATTGTTATGATCTTGAGATGCATTCGATTAACCTATACAGGCTCGAGTTGCAGTTGGAGTCGGCGTAGAATTTTTCATGGCGAGATTTACAAACTAACGTGATATTAATCGGTGAGATTTTCTTCTAAAATTTGAGACACGTGTCCTTCCAAGGTGTTCGATGTGGATACCGATTATAAATGCGTGAATTTCACGATTAATTGATTACTCTACGAATTATACCTATTTATATATTAATTATTTGTAAAAAAGAAAGGAGTACCAAGCGATGACTCATCAATTGATTAAATATTCTGGAAATTTGTTCCTTCATTTCATTTTTTTCATCATAGACTTCCGTAAATATTTTTTTGAAAAATGATTCTACTCGCTTCAGTTAATTAGGTATAAATTTAGAGAGTATGGTATCTATATTGATGTGAATTTTACATGTAACTTGAAATGTCATTTTTATTTCATATTTCATGGAACATTTTCGATTTTTCAGTTTTTTAATGGCCAATTTTTGATTTTATCTAATTCTTAATTCGATTCATTTTAATTTTTTCAAAAAACCCATTCACCTCTATTTTCATAAAGTATATATTTTTTTTGATTTTTTCATTTTAATTATAATTTCTATTCTTTAAAATTCAATTTAAGATTTTGCCAAAATTTTTATTTTCTTCTGATACAGGTAATTATGTTAATTTTAAATTTTCTGTTTGAATTTTTCCAACTTGAAAAAAAACTGTTTAGCTTAATTGATATCAAGTTCCGACATTTCTCAATTTTAATCTCTATTTCCATTTTTAATTTTTTTTTCGTTTTTTTTATTATTTTTTTTCTATTTTTTCACAAATTTTAATTTTAATGTTTCTCTTTTCAATTTTCAAACACCATATTTTTATTGTTTTTTTTTTCTTTTCAACTTTGAACAATATAAATAAAGTGTTAATATTCTATAATATTAATCCTCAGTTTCATTTTATATTTTTTTTCTTCCTTTTTTCATTAATTTTTTTTTTTTTAGTTTCAAGGTTTGTCAATTTTCCATCCCCCCCCCATTTTTGATTCAGTTAAATTCATTCAAAATTGGCAACTTTACTTCAATTTTCATATGATTTTTAATCCGTTAATGATTTTATTATTGATTGTTCCACATTTTTAATTAATTAATTTTTTATAATTTTAAATTTCAGAATAAATTCTACTTATTTATTTATTTTTTCATTTCCAATCTTAATTTAATTTAGGCCAGTTTTATTATAATGTAATTTTTTTCAATTCTTTAAATTCTACTACTTCTTAGTGAGTTATTTTTTTAATTTAGATTCCATTTTAATTTTTTTCTCTACTTCAGATTTGAAAATTTCATAATTTTCAACTTCTTAATACCTTACTTCAATTTTCGGTTTTTCAAATTTCAAAGTTCTGAATTTAATTTTTCTCAATTTTAATATTTCATTTTGCAGTTATTTTTTCGAGTTTATTTATTAAGTTTTTCGTGAAATTATCGTCAAATTTTTGGTCCATTTTCCTCTCTTGATCTAAAAGCTTAAATATTCGTGGCCTCTTCAAATTCCTTTGATTTTTGATCTGTTCTGCAATACCGTTGAAAAAAATTCTCAAACAAATTCAAACCGTTGTTCAAATGAATTTCCAAGCATGTTTATACGTAAGTACGTACAACATATGAATAGATATGAGTAATTCGCTTATTTTATGGTATTGGCGACTTTGAACGGTACGAATCGATTTTGGAATAATGCCTGCAGACACGCTAGATGACTATACGAGTGCTCGGTGCTCGTTCACTTTCATACACAGTACACACATATGTATGTAAGTGAGTAATGCAATCACGTATTAGATAGTGCATAATACGACCCTATGGTATTTGATATTTGATACGACAGAATGAGCATAATCATATAGGTTGCAGAAAGAGAGAAGTCTTGAAAATCAAGTACATCGTGAACAGCCACGAATGGCGCATATAATAATTGCTGCCATATTGAAATATTACAAAGTACCTAACTCGTGAGACGACTGTCGAGGCTCGATGGTACAAAATAGTGGGTTTTGACGATGCGAATGTTGGAAGTGGGCGCTATGCGACGATGAGATGCATCCGATCACCATACATTATGATGCATAAAATATTGAACATTTGCCAATAAATCGTCGATGGTGCAAATGCGACGGTAATTGGTAACGCGCGCAACGAGACAAAGTTACAGAAATACCATACTACCTAAAACCATGCACCGAACATCGTTTCGATTTCATAGTCGTACACGTCGATTACACAATTACCTGGCAGCAAGTAATAAGGCGGCGCAAAACTCCGCGCCGCGTTACTTTTAAACCTTAAACAGGCGGACGCGTGCTCAATCGGGCGTCGCCGGGCAGCGTCGTGCGAATGGCCATTTGCCAAACTGGTTGAAACACCTGCGTCCGGCGACGCGACGCCTCTCTAGATCACCTTCTCTCGAACTTAACCAGTTAAGCAGCGAATCCAAATCGTACCGTAATCAATATTAGCGGATTATAATGAAAACCTAATGAATCAATGAGACTGAACTCGATATCTGCTGTAGAAATGTACGGCGCATGCGCACATTGTTCAATTAACCTACAACTAAAAGACGCGGACGCGCGATCAACCGAAAATGACGCTACGACGCGTTTATTATGGCATGGCACGCCTAATTCATCACTTTTGAAAAAAAAACTGCCCGGCCCGATTGCCACAACCAAGGCAGAAGTTATCATGAAGGATGCCATTTGTTTGGCAGAATTGTGAAGTGCATTAATTATCGAGCATGCGGTTCTGGATGCGATATGCCGATCAGAGATGATCAAAGATTTGAATTCAAAGAATTAACAGCAGAAGAGCATCGAGCACTGCAAAAATTATCGGTCTCCAGTAGTTTTTATAACAATTTTTTTCACTCTGTTCTCCAACTTTTGCCGATGTTGTGACAAATAATGATTCTTGTGTAGGTACTTCCTTCCTTCTCCATTTAGAATTATATGTATTGTTGCATTTCTCAATGACATTATGTTACGTAATAGCATTTCAATTAATGGATCCAGATGATCAGTACTTTCATCAAGGTAACTTGTATGTGAGGTAATGGAATTAGTCATCGACTAATACAAAATGATGAATGGATTAAGGAACTTGGAGTATCCATAATAGAAAAAACTATAAGCTCGGTCAACAGGAAAAGAAAAATTATTAATATTGTTTAGTTATTTGTCAATACAATGTAGTAATGTCGAGGAAGAACATATTTTTGAAGTGTAATGAACTATCCATTCATATTTCATTACTTTTTAGTCCTAATACAAATGTAAAAAGTGCTAGGATTAAAAAATCAGTCTTTTTATCGTCTCCCAAAATTTCTTGAAAAAATTACCCAAAACTGTTGAACCCAATCCAACCTTTTGGAGTCGGGGAAATCATAAGATCTGAATAGTTGAGAGAGTTGAATTCTTCAACTACCATTTTTCGAGGAGTAAACTGTTCACTCTTCTTTCCAAAAGAGGTATAAGTCAATTTTTTCAACTCTTTCCAGAAGAAGTCAAAGGCTATCCTCAGTTTTCAGTTTAATTTTTCCATCCCTAATAACAACAGCCACTGAACAAAGCTAGCAATGAACAAATGAGAAAAACCTTCAAAACCGAATCTGAATCTAATTTTCTTTTTAGTTTCAATTCCAGTTTTCTGTTTTTACTTTTCACCTTTTCGGTACCAATTAAGTTTCTATTTTTCTATTTTAGTTCCAGCTGATTTCAGTTTCAGTTTTCCACACCTGAAATTAAAAAGGAGTTTGTTTTTCACCTAGTTATGCAGCTTTTTCAGAGATGGGGTTACATAGCAGCTTTTTTAGGGTGGAAAAGGGAGAAGACGCAGCCTTATCTTGTACTGTGCATGCGTATTGCGTACGTTACGAAGCCCTTTTTCACAAAAGTATCGAATTTCATTTTTTTAAAGGTTGACTGAAAGCAGGTTGAGATTTTTTTCTACGTACCTAACGACAGGCTATCTATTATAGGTTTATCTATGGTGTTAAGGTAGATTCAAATCTGCTAACATCAGAAGATAGAACTCTGAAACTTTCAAGTTTTAAATTCAAAATAAAATGTAAGTTAGGGTAATAAGATAGCGTTGATTATAAGTGTGGGTTAAAATTTATCCACATGAGCCCAAAAAAGTTAGCTTAAGAGTTGATTGAGCCATATCTGGATCTGATTTCAAAACAAAATTTTCTTCCATTCTTTATAATCGATCATTTGTCAACACAAGTCTTTTTGTTTTTTTTCTCTCTCGTATGTACGTTGGATGGTTGGAAATTACCGATTATGAGACGTATGTAATGTGACCAAAGTCGTCCTTCGTTTGACGAACGGTGTTACTCTGCTCCCTGTCGTGCAACGTGTAGCGCCGCACCATGTCCAATGCTTCCGCGATAATTTCCATCGCGATTATTTATTATATACAATTACAATTACGATTATTAATTACGCAGAAACGTGGACTCTACTTGTATAGGTTATGTATATATACTTAGTATTTCATGTATTTGTACATGTACACGTACATGCTGTGATGTGTGAGATGTCGGACGTGTCCTCGACCGGAATATCGTATTTAGATGCCATAGATCAGAGAACGAGAAAAGAGAGGGGTAGAAATTCTATTATCGAGAGAGCGTTGAGTATGCGAAAATATTTTTTTGAGATGCAATTTTTTCAGGATAGTTTAATCATCAAACCTGTGCCATTTTTCAAGTTTTTGTGTGTGTGTTTTTTTAAATCATTGAAACGGTTAAAAAAAATGCCTCCGAATTTCAAGTATAGGTATATGCACAATAACATCAGAATTAAAAAAAGAAAAAGAAACCATGCTTACCTGTACTATATGTGATGATGAAAATAGTGTGTGCTTCTCATTTGTCGCATTTGTTGCTTTTCCAGATTTCCTGCACAAAAAAGAAATTGAACCTATTAGTAGTTGCATAATAAACCAAGATTAGCTTAAATTAATTGAGGTATAAAAGGGAAGCTCAAGCTGACTAAGCTGAGTATTTTGCTCGAGGCCACTTTTCATACATTTCCTCTGGCTCAATTTACGAAGTCAATAGTAATCGAATCGTCCCACTTTGTTTTGTTTGATAAAGTGAAATACGTACCTACAACTCGCAAACGAATGTCGCAAGCTCCACCGCGACTATCAGTGGAGTACACACGGTTTATCACATCATGGACGGATGCAGGCGCCGGACATTACCGGATACCAGACGCCTGCCATAATTCATGCTCTTACATACAATACAACGCGACGCTTGTCAAAATTCTTTTTAAAAAAGAAGAAAAAAACAATGCAACTGTTACGTTGATCTTGAAACACATTTCTTTTCTGTGTGCGAATCTGTGTTGTGCATTACGATGTTAATTTTTGATCCGTGCGTCCAGATTTAAATAGGAAAGTCCTGCTGAGTTGAAAAGTAGTGGTTGGGTATGAACAAGGGAGCAATAAAGAAACTCCAACGAATTTTGCCAAATTCTGGTTGATGATGTAATTAGGTGTCTTTCGTGTTATATGTATTGTTAAAAAAAAAAAAATTCAACCAAAAATTACTATTTTAATGGCAGAAACTGATGTAAGAAATCGTGTTTTCGCGTTTTTAACTGTCTTCACACCATATTAAAAAATTCTGGAAAAAAAAATATATTGTTGAATATATGAATATACTAGTATTACATACCTAATAGGTATAAACTTTTTCAGTCTTATCGTCAACTCTGATCGAGGTGAAATTTGGCACACTGAAAAAGCATGTCACCCAAACCTCCGAACGAAATTTTGAGCTGCCGAAGTTGATTATTCGATTTTTGGTGAATTTTTGAAAATGGAAAAAATAGTTCATTTAGTGAATCAATTTTTTTACAAAAATTGTAAATTTTGAGATTGAATTCTGAAAATAACTTTTGGCATAAGGTTTGCATCATTAATCACACAAATTTCCAATTTTTTCAGTTTTTGATTTCATTACTGGTATTTCATTGAATTTTAATTTTTTTTTTTTTAATTTAAATGTTTAGAAAATTTGTAGCTTTTAATTCAATTTCCAAAAGTTCTTCCCTTTACTTTTTTTCCTCCTGTTTTCCTCCACCATAATTTTTTTAGTCCAACTTTTTAATCTTTCGTTCAACTTTTTCCTCACTTCTTCATCTCTTTTTCATTTTATTTCTCACCATTTTCTTTAATTTCCTTTTTCCAACTTCTTTTTCACTTTTCTCCCTGAAATCATTTTACAAAAAATAACTTTCAAAATTTCCTGTTTTTGTTTGAATTTTTAATTTTTTGTTGAACACCTTCACAATTTTTGTAAAACGAATTTCGGCTGACCTCCAGTCCAAAAATAACCATTCAACAATACAAATTTATTGCACACACGCATTCGTAGGTTGGCTCAAATCCATGCAGGTAGAGAGGTCCAGATGTCGTCATCGGAATCATAAACTCACAATATAGTCGGATCACTTTTAGAGCATACCCGCTTAAAGCGTAAGACTTCTTTTTTTGCAAGTAGCCGAGTAGATTTTCTCTCTTAGTTTTGTTTTCAACATCAAGAGAAGAAACATATTCGGCAGTTTGTGAAAGACGAAATTCGGCGCTTCAAGCTGCTATGCTTTAACAGTGATGCGACTATAATATATTTGTAATTTTTCGGATTCGATCGTCGAGACAATATACCCGGTCACCGAAAGAGTGAGAAATACTTAATTGTATCTATTCGTATGCCAATGAAACGCAGCGAGCACGAGTACATACTTAGTCTAGAATAGAACAAGAGTGGGGACAGGGAGTACTTAGAAGAAAGAAAAATTCTTTTGTTAAGCGGGGCATAAAATAGCCGCTTACAGGGCAGCGACCACTATATGAAAACGACTTCCTGTTATAAAAAGAAATGCCATAAAAAAAACCTGAACTCATTGTTTGAAAATGAAAACAATATTACGCCTATGTGTACATATCAGCAGCGCGGATAAAAGCGTCGCTTATTTATTATGCGCTCGCCACAGAGACGAATTTATCGCGTCATCGAAGCGCTGGCGATACCGGCGCCGAAAGCGAATAGAAGATGTAGCGCCAGCGCTAGCCATTTAGTGCCAGCTAATGTGATTTTGAAAGGCCATTGCCGCCGGCCAAACTCTTCCAGCTAAGTTGTCGCAAATGTTTTGGTCTCATCAGTGCCTTCTCATAGTATGTGTACGCCTGTACGGCGTACCTTCATCTGTATAACGTACATAACTACATACATATATTTGTATCTTATTTCTTTCTGTCTATATAATCTCTCGCTGAATGTGAGAGATACCATATAATCGAACAGACCAGGTCACCGGCCGACTCCCGGAATAATCGTAATCGAATATTAGGCAATTTACCGCAAAATACCCGAGTATTATCTCATTTTTTCTTTTTTCCTTTCAATTTCTGCGTTATCTTTCTCTTGTTCGACTCGTCGATCGCAAAGTTCATTGACCCGGAAGAGATGTACCGCGAACTCGTCCGTATCGCGTATATTTTCTTCTCTTCTTCGTATATTTTTTTTCGTATTTTTTTTTTATGGTTTGTACATCGAAAGAGACTGGTAGAAATATCATCGATGGTACATATTTTAGGGAATTTGGCGCTGATGTTCGCAGCACGATGAAATCGCGCGCCTCAGTGGCAATGTCGAGCAAGTAGGCTCGTCGCGATAACGCGCGATGCAACTTTTATCGTTGACTCGACCGCGGCCGTTCATTGTAAACGCGTAAAAGGTTATTGACCCGAACTCCTATTCGCGTAAACGTAGCATACTCGCATATACCGTATAAGTTACATTACAATGTCAAAGTTTATCGACTATTACGTATACGTTGTTTTATTATACGTTCTAAATACTACGCGGACTGGCTGCTCCCTAGATGCCGGACGTCGAATCATGGAAATTTGAAATTAAAAAGATGTACCTTGGTTATAACTTAGTTTAGATGCTCTGTTCTGAGGATTATTCAAATTTTGACGTGGTTGTAGAAAATGGTATAAGATTTTAGATCCTTTGAATACGATTTAGCGAAAATTTTCGTTTTAAAGTCATTGTTCAATGATTTTGAATAAAGGGAATACATATTGAGCTTTGCGCAGAAAATAATTGTTGGTCGAGGGGCCCAGAAAACTTCCCATATTTTTTTCACAATACTTCTCAAAAAAACAGAAAACTGAGATTCTCTCCCAAAAATGAGATGTACTGCCTTGACTGGGCAGTGGGCATCTCCAGTCCAGTTTGGAGTAAGTTTTACTACTCGCAGACAAAGTATCATAAGTGTTTAGCCTAGAACTGTATAGCCAGAGATTGGTAACCAATCTTGCATCTATTGCAATAGCTACGTAGACCTAAAAAATGCTCTTCGAATGAATTTCTCGCCTTGTTGGTTTGATTAAAATCTTCACCCCTGCTCTTGTGGACGTCCATTTGCAGGGCCGGAAAACTTGGATAAACCAAACTGGATAAGCATTTCAGTTTCAGTTTTGGTGTTTTAGTTTAAATTTCAGTTCTTTCCAGTTTCCTGTTTTAGTTACAGTTTTTCAGTCCTATCCATTCAAGTGCCAAGTACATATATGGGCAGGAATCCTCTTTCTCTGCACCTACACTATACCACAGAGACATCAATTTCAAGAATACTCTCGATGACTAATTTTTTTTATTGCTTCTCAAAAAATAAGTACCCATTTTTGTCTTCCAATGAGTTCAAATAAAATACCCATTCAGCATTTGTATCACCTCTGCCATCAAAGATCATTCGAAAGGAATTTTATTTCATTACTCAAGTATTCATTGTAACAGAGAACAGATCAGAAGAAATTCGGCCATGAACGGAGCTTCGTATACGCGAGCATTATTTTATCTCTTTGGTAGTCAGCCTGGCGCTGCAATGACCAACATTTGACAAAAAGTTACAAACGTTAAGGTAAAAGAGGCATCTCTCGCTACCGTATTATTTATTGTACTGTGCAACTGCTCGTTATAAAGATACTGAAAAGAAGGGGGAAAGGAATCTCGCGAACTGATCTTACTCTAGTTTTTTAATTGTTTTTTTGTTTTGTTTTTACTGATCACTTATTTACATGATGATTTATCGATCTAGGAGACTTTGAGCGAAGCGTCAAAATGCCGGTAGAGTTTCTCACAGAGAAGAAATGAACGATAAGAATGAATCCTCGATACAGGAAGAGGAGAGAGAGACGCGGAATGGGGTGGACGACGTTTTGTAAACGATGCATGATGGGAGGACTGAAACGCGGAAGTGGGGTACGTGGGGACACCGGCAGCAGTCAAGAGTCAGTCTGCATGTATATATAATGGTATATTAAACGTACTAGTGCAGAAGGAGAGAGAAAGAGTGAGAGAGGTACGAGTAGTCTACGAGTATAGTGAATATGTGTATGTGTACCTCTATCATGATGTAGTATATACGAATACTATATATGCGTATAGGTAGGTATAGGTACCTCCGATACATTCAGGGGGAATGCGAGAACGATTATAGAGCAAGTAAGATAGTACTTTGGGTCAATGACCAACGTTACGCGCTCACTAACACCATAAAGACGCTGCCGTATCGACTAACCTATAGGAATTAGGAATACACGCCGGCAGCAGTGGCGGCCGATGCGGTGGCGAGGGTAGAAGCTGCAGTACCAGCACAGGCATCGGCCACGGATGCGGTGGACGCGGTGTACGATTGTACCTAATACGAGATAAAAATTTTTGAAGATTCCTATGTGTATAACTACCAGAGATGGCTCGGTAAGACGATTTTGTTCGATCCACAGATTGTTCTGGCCTGGCCATGATTTGTTTCTAAAGATTGTAAGGAAATTGGTGGAATGTATGAATACGAAGAGTCGCCGAATTTTATCATCATACGATTTGTTTGTTGCTTCATTGGATTGAATTTTTTTATTTAATGAAAGGGTGGCCATCATAGAGGCCAGTGGGAAATGATAGTGGCAGGAGTTGAAAAATCGATCATCCTTAGCTGTGCGTTAAAACATAGCTATTATATTGTGAGTTTGGTAGGCACAATTAACCACGTGAGCCAACAAAAAAGTTAAAAAACCTCTAGAGCTGTAATATTGAATTTCAACTTTTAAAAGTTGAGATGGATGGATTATTAGATCAGTAATAATTTTTTGTGTCATTACGATAATAAGATTTAAGATTATTTGTGATCGATGAATGTTTCAGGCTTTCCCAAGATGGATGATTTTAATCAAAGTGTTCCTAAGTGACATAGATACTAAAATATAAATGAATATGCGATCAATTGTCCACTATATGGATCCATTTTTTACTCGTCTGATGAAAAATTTAATTACGGCTTACAAGATGTCAAAAGTAACCAAAAATTAAGCCTCTGTTATAATGATAATAGAAAAATCAACTTTAATGAAATCACGCTCTGTGATAATTGAAAAAACCATATTTTTTTAGAGGATTTCTCATTCTCCACCACTGAGTTAAAAATGATGGTACGCTCTCACACTCTTGGAAACGAGAGCATATCAAGGATTTTTGATTTTTCACCTTTGCGGAATTATAAATAATTGGAAGTTGAGAAATTCTGACAAATGATTAATTTATAATGTAGAAGAAGAATGATTGTACTCACTAACCCATATACCGTTTAGTATACTACGTACTTAGACTACATTTATACGAAGGTGTCTGCAGAGTCTGTGACTCATGGAACTTTCAAATCTTACACTTATCCAACAATTTTACCCGATGTATCCAGATGTAACCCATATATGTATTACTCATATTTACCTACAAAAGTGACTGGAGTAAAATTTAGACAGTGAATTGGCGAATTTGGCCAATGCAGTCATCGGGTCAACCTATCACTTTGACAGCCATGAACATGTAATGCTTCTGCGGCATAAGGCACCAGCACTTGTGTTTGTCATTAGCGTGGCAACTGTTACGTTTAGTCTTAATTACTCTATAAAAAGAGTGTGGGTCTCTAGAGCATTATCATATTATCGACTTACCAATGGCAATCGATGCACCACGAGCGAAGCGCTTACTAATGGGATTTTTCGCAATTACCTTATTCATGAAGGAAGTCGTTGGATCATACTCGTGTTAGTATAGCATGTTTTGAAAGATTACGACGACGCGACGACCTTGTTCGCAATCGTCGTTTCAAGTGATGATTGACGCGCGGGGCATCGGGCGCCGCTCGCGTCATTCTCATTCATTAATGGCTAATTGCGCCACGCGCCCCGTGCCATTCGTATTCGCGGCCACTTTCACGATGAAAAAAAAAATTTTCATTGTCGCGTCATCATCGCTTGGCACGCGTGCACCCTCACTCCGCTCGCCCTAGTCGTGTCGGTCGTATTGTCGCGCTTTATATCTTACACCTAGTTCGGCAGTGTGAGCCGCGCCTGTTAATATTTTTCCGCAACACATCGCCAACTTTCCAGTCACGCTTCGTAACCGATTCGTCAAAAATTACCCGTCCACCGACCTTCGAGTTTACAGTAAAAATGATGCAGTACTTAAATTTTCATGTTCTCGCCGATTTGGGTTTTCTACCGTACGTAATATCACACATCGATTTGTTTTGAATGGAAATTTTTTTTACCTGCCGTATATTTTCTTCCAGGTATTTAGGTTCTGTTGCTTGAAATTTAAATACAATCTATAATATTCGAGAAATATAGCACCGAAGGTATTGCAATAGGGTGGATGTACGTACTACGTACGATGAAATAAGAGTGTATGGATATCGTAGGCAGATGACTATGGATATCGTATGTGGAGATATATAACGTGTACCAACGACCACGTTTGATACCTTTAGTGAAAGTGTTACGAGGTTGAACTTGTTCATATTCGCACACAATGTGCCATGTTGATGAAAGGAAAATCTTCGCGGCCGCGAATGATGCTAACATTGTATAAGAGATGCTGTGGAACATCTAGTACAATTTATCACGTTCAGGTTTCGAGACACGAACGTCGAATACGGCCGATTCGTGCAAAAAGCCTCGTGTAATTTTGCACAACAAATTCTCAGAATGAATTTTCATGCCGAAAATGTACAAGAAGACTCTTTCAACTGCCAGGTCGCCATCCAGTGCCCCTCTCTTGCACCGCGGCCAATTATCTAGGCAGTATTACGTCCTACAAGCATATACGTGTAAGATGCTCGCTTATATATGCTGATATGCTTCATGCCTGCACACAGTGCACACACATTCACGCGTGTAAAGTACGAAAAAAATCACGGGCCAGGTGGTCTTTGATGGCTGGAATACCTATGCCATTAACATGTTCCAACATTTCTCTAGTTATACAGTTGATTCTAAAATGACAAATTTCAACACTGGTTAAAGGATTAAATAGTGTAATGACTTCCGAGAAAATGGTTCACCGTCCATCGATTTACAATACCAGCTAATGCTTCTAGTTTTCCGATATGTGCTCGACAACTCGAGACAGCATTTCAAACGGAATACAAGAAAGCAAAAATAATCCTCAAAAAGATTAATGAAGTGGAACATTCGCGTCATACAAATATATCGTTCGTTTTCATAGCTAGTTTGGTTCAGGGGCGCAAAAAATAAAAGGCACAGCTTCTGTGGTAAAAGGAGAAACAATAATAAAAGGGAGAACTGGTTTATTCGCGGAGTTGTGGAAAATTCACCGAATACGTGAAGAGCAACAGGACAACAAGAGGGTGTAGATGTGGACTGTAGGTAGTCGAGGGGATGTGAGGTAATTAGCCACAAATGTGCTGCATATACCTGTGAAGTGTATTTGTACACTTTGTAATACGTTCTTAAAAAAATTATTGAACGCGTGCCAAAACAATAATGTAAAACGTGAATAATAACGAGATAACAAGTTGGTCTAGGGAAACCATGCGTGTGAGATTTTTAGGGCATGCTAGTCACAGCCTCTGTGTGCACTATGCAATAGGCAGTTGATGCATCAATAGTTGGATGGGCATTGGTGCGTGACTAAGTATCCCCCCAAAGGGGATGCACTTTCAAATTGGTGTAACAAACAATTATTCTTGTGCGGTGAAAAATTACATTTTCTCTAATTATGCAAGTTTTCAAGTTTTTCCCATTTTTTTTAAACGACTTCAAAAAAGGAGGAGGTTCTTTTTTCAAAAATGATGAAAAAAATTGAAAAATTTGTAAAGTAATAAAATCGTTTACGTGAATTTTTCTACAAAAAATGTCTTATAAAAAATTTGCTCAAAGTCATATTTTATTCATTTTTTCAAAAAAGACATGGACCAAGTCCAAAATGGTAATTTTTTAAAAGAAACAAAGAGCTTTTTATGCAGATATGTGATGCCATTAAATAAACCACCATCTCACTAATTTTGTTAAAATCGTTTTTTGCCTAGTTATGGAGCTATTTCATAGATAGCGGTCACGTAGCACCGTTTTTTAGGATCGAAAAGGGAAAGACGTAGACTTATCACGCACTGCGCCTAAACTGTACTTTTTTTTAAATAATTGACAAAGGTAGAGCGAAAATTTTTTTACATAAGGGCGGGCTACCTCTTTTATAGTTTAATATTTGGATAGAAAACTATGGCGAAATTGTTTTCAGTTTTTCTTTTGGTAGGTAATAAATTCCACAAATTCAGTTCGTTGGACCCTCGAGCTAGAAACACGTTTCGACACTTTCTTCGCCCCCCCCCATGAAAAAAATTAAATAAAAAAATAATATTATAAAGTTATTAAATAAACTATTGAAAGAACATTAAAACTTATCAAACAAGGAAAAAATAATAACGTTCTTTTTTGTTTTGTTTTCTTTTAAATTTTGGGCCTTCAAGTAATTATATTTTTTGATAATTTGTATAAAATGATTAAATTTATATTTTGGCTTTTTTGCACGTTATTTATGAGCAACAAGAGCAATTTAACAGCAAGTTCATGTATCAATAACTGGAACTAAAAAATGTCGATAGTTAAGTTTTGAGAAAAATATGCTCAAATATCTTTTTGAAAATTGCTTAAAATAATTCTATCGTGAATTTTTCGTTCGCCCATTTCATAATCCCCTCCCCCCCATAAGCTCATTCTGGCACCGGATGACCTTGATAGCGATGCAAAACGAAGATGAAATTATATGTGCACCTTAATTAATATTTTTAAATTTTATTCTTATTTAAAATTTAAATAAGGTACATTAATATAGAAAATTAGTTCAAAGTATACACACTTGGTTATTATTTTTTTATTTTTTTAAATTACCTAATTTATTTTTATTATTATTAGTTATTATTTTTTTTGAAGAAACTGGGAAAATTGTAGAGATGCACACTCGGCGTGCGAATATTTCATTTTATTAATGGTGTTACGTAAATTACATACCTAGTACTTATAATGTATTGATTGAGACTATACCTAAATACGTATAAGCACATACCAAAACGTAATTTTTTCAGCCTTGTATAACATCTTGACACTTGACATTAGAGTGAATTTTAATTAAAATTTTTTTTTGACGAGAAATTTCACGCGGGTGTAAGTTATTTTCTTTCGCCGAAATATTTTTTAGGAAGTTGAGAAAACCCGTGTTTTGTGAAGCTTAAAAGGCAGGGGCGCCGAGAAAGCATATTCTTGAGAACAAGTCTTCAAAAACATTTTTTATTTAGAAATCACAATCCAACTCTGAAATTAACACTCAAAAATCGTATATTATACATTGTCAATTTATAATTATTTTGGAAAATTATTGGATCATTAAAAATAGGCAATTTTGGAAAATTTTTCAATTTTTAAAATTTAATAATTTTTAGAAATGTGGTAAT
>FIZV01079538.1:0-10996 GCA_900050545.1 Trionymus perrisii
AAAATTGTTCATTGGGTAGGAGGCTTAATAACGGGACAGCAAACAATTAAAATTAGCTTGATCATTTTTTACGATTTAAATTTTTTTTTTTTTTTTTAATTTAATTAATTTTTGAGGTTTGTAACGTTTTTTGTTTTGAAGTTCTCTTGAAGATCTTGCAAAAGTCCTGTTTTTTTGTTGTTTTTTTTACCTTCATATTTTGACACATTTTTTTTCTGAAGCATCACTTTTTTATTTATTTTTTTTACCTCTGTTTTTCTCATACTTACCTACTAATCTTTTCTTTAAAAAGTTGCTGAGAAGAATTTTCAATTTTTAAATAACTTTTTTTTATGACTTTTCGAAATTATTCCTCGTTTTTTATTTCTTTTAATGGAATAAATTTTTTAAATAATTTCTTCGTCAATTTTTTTATAAAGTCGTTCGAGAATCATTTCTCGCATGTTTTATGAAGCTTGCACATAAAATAAGTACCTACAGTACGTACATAGTTTGATGATATTATCAAAAAAGACAAAAGTGACTATTTCCGAACACTAAATCAAACTGAAATCATTCCCTTGTTCCTGGTTTTCTTCTGGATTCTGAACACGTATGGAGGATTTGACTTCGGCAATATAATTTTTCATTTCTTTATTAGGAATGACGAACTGGCCTTTGGTCTTTCCATGAGTAATGAATCCTTGATCGTAGCAATACGTTAATATACTTTCGAACATTTTTTTGTAAACGTTTTCGAAACTAAATTGAATCAACTCCATAAATTCGGAGAAATCAAAGTTGGGCGATAAATTGAAATTTATATACTTTCCCGCCAGCAACGAGGCTAAATATTGTTTAAAATCTTTGGACTTTTGCACAAAGATGTTGATAACGTTGCCATACTCGGTGATGTTGTTTGAAATATCGACACCCGGTGGGGTTCTATTTTGCAGGTGTTTAATGGCACATGCCGGATTATAAACTGGCGTTCGATTTACACTGGTGTGATACCCGTTGCAATAAACTTTGATATTTTTTCTTTCACTTTCGGTGTAATTATTCGCGTCGCAAAGTTGATCTATGTCTTGTTGGGAAAAAGTCATATAAGGGGTGTAAATATTCTTATCATCTTGTAGAAATTTATAAACACTGAGATCTTCGAGAATATCTCTAGTTTCGCTGCTTATCGCAAGAGTACTGACCCCGACGCAAAATGTTTGCCTTAAAATGGTCTCGTTGGCCATGAAAGCGTTATAAAGCACAATATTGATTGTATTCGAAAGACAAGTCAACTCAGATACTTGATCTCTATTTGCCATCAGGTAAAGTTGATGAAACGTCGTGTCCAAGTTATCAACCAATATGATGACTTTTATTTTGTCGAAATGTTGATGAATAATATAAGCCAATTTTTTCAAACTTTCTTCTATATCAAGATGGTTCAATTTCTTAAAATACGATTTTAGATCTGGATCGTCGTCTCGTACGTGTAAAGCCTTCTGCAAAAATTCCACATCTATTTTACTGCCATTCGAAGGCGCAATTGGACTTTCTTCAGCGTATTTTTTCTTATAAAAGTGCATCATCCATTCGTATCTTTTAAAACACTCGTGTAATCTTTCGTTGAACATTTTCGTTACCATGAACTCATCTATCTGCGAAGGTTTACCGATGGTGAAATTCAAATCTAAATAAATAACCGCGTATCGCGCCAGATGACGCATTGTTTTCTTATCTCGAGATATATTGGTTTTATTAAATATTTTGTAAGCTTCAGTTTGACTCCACCGCTTCGGATTATAGTTTTCATCTAATTCTATATTGCTAAATTTATCGATCATTTTTAATAAACTTGTTTTGCCGAAACCGCGAGGAGCTGTCACGTAACAAAACGGATCGTGCTTTTTGTCGAAAAATTCTCTCAAAAAATCCGTCTTATCGATGAAATTCTTCGATTCAATCAAGTCCATGTCGAATTCTACGCCAGCACTGTGATGGGATGTTATCGTCATTGTCGCACAGAATAAGATGAATTTTAACACGATCAAATTCATACTTAGTTTCTTACCTTCCGAACAAATTGTCAGACCGACAAATCCATCGGTGTAGAAAAAAAATGCTGTTTATCGTTGAATTAGAACTGAGAAGAAATTCCAAATTCGAAACCGCCGAATCGAATCTGAAGCTTGGCTTTTTTCAACACAAGCGAATAACATTTTTTAAGCGATTGGAACGTCTTCGTATGAAAATTTACTGATTGATATGACTAAACCTTAACTGTAGTGTTGCCTCGTTATCTGTAGTGAACTTGGATAAAAGTTCAATTGGAAATTGGGATGATGAAATGTTATCAGGTTTGAATGAAAAATTCTATCTTCGAGTAAACAGAGATGGCAAATAATTAGGCAAATTGCCTATTAGAGAAATTTTTTCGCGAATAAAAATGCGAATAGCAAAAATTATTTTCAAACATGGGTAGAAAAAGCAAAATTGCGTAGTTTTTACCAGAATTTCTTATTTCGCACGAGTGAATTTTCACAAATTTTTCAAGCTTGATGTTTGGTTTAAAAAAAAGAAAAATCAATAAAATCGGAATGGTGAAGTTTTAATTGGTTATTTATATTGTTTCGTCTGAAATATTTCAAAAATGATGAATATGAGAATATTTTGATTAGATTATTTCACTTTCGTACAGGTTAATTTTATCGCATTTTTCGTAAAGTATAGAAATAGCATTTCTTTTGAAGATTTCCATGAAGGAACAATGCGAAAATTGTGGGGACATTACTTTCAAAATTTTTTTAGAAAAATAAAAATCGAACTTATTTGTGAAAATTTTTATAAAATTTAAATTTAGAATTCTTTCGTAATTTTTTTTTTTTTATTTCTCACGGATTTGATATTATTTAAAAAATGATTTTTCCAAAAAATTTTGAAAAAAAAAACACTACCCATGTATAATGCCAATATTTTTGCAAATTTTTTAGGTACAAGGCCAAGGCTTCGAATTCAGATTAGTGGAATTTTAATTCCAAATAATTCCATAATATACCTAAGTACTTATTTAAAAAATGATAAAATTGTGAGTATATTTTAATGGAATTATTTATTTTCCAGGTTTCTTTTTCCCAAATTTTTCATCGTCGCTGAGGTCGCATCCCTTATACTTTAGTAAGTAAAAATTGCAATTTTTTGAATTTTTTTCATTTTACACGAGTTACTTTTTTCAATTTTTTCACCAAAGAAAATATTTTGCAAAAATTATTTTGCAAACTCTTGACCAATTTGCGAATATTTTTGGAAGTTTTTTATTTCAGAAGTTGAGTTTACAAAAAAATTCATTTATGAAATTTCAGTTAAATAAGTTATTCTTGTTCTAAAACTTTTAAAAACTGAAAAAATTTCCAATATTTTGATCTTTTATTTTTCAGGTTAATTTTCTTCAAATTTCTTGATTTTTATTTAATTTTTTCAATTTTACACCACCACTTGACAATTTTTTTGCAAATCTTTCAAGAAAGCAAAATCGCGAATACTTGAAAAAAATCATTTTCGAAACATTTAAAAAAATTGCCAATATTTTTTCAAATTTTTCATTTCTTACATGTTGAATTTACAAGAAAATCCAGATTTATCAAATTTAAGATAATTATTTCAAAAATAATGAAATACCTAGCTAATATTTTGATAGATAAATTTTCTTTTTCTTTTGGTAAATGTTTGCAGATTTTTCCTCGCATAGGAATTGCGGATTTTTTACACCGATTTCTCATTTCTTACGAAATTGATTTTTCCAAGTTTTTTACCGAGACAAAATATCAAATACTCAGAAAAAAATATGTTTAAATTTGAAAAAAAAAATTGTAAATTTGTTCGACCTAAATAACGAATTTTTGAACATCGAATGCGACTTCGAATTTAAATGTTGACATACCCGTTTCGTAACGATATTCAGACGTTGTCTGTTCGTCATTTCGGAAGGTATGCGGTAGATCTGCTTGATCAAACAATTCGACGAAACCGTGGTCCTTCAGGAACCGATGGAATAAAAGTTTAACGAAACGAAACCGATTCATTTACGAACTACCATCTCAATGGCGGCATAAAACCTATAACTCAGAAGTTGGTATATTTTGTCTTCGATCTGAAGTATTTGAGGAAATGTTGACAAGGGCAACTAATGTCTTCATGCGTTGTTTCGTATGTTAATTCTACAAAAATGTGATTTCCAAAGGTATTCTTCATTTTATTGATAGTAGAGTTGTATCTTAAGCACTTGCTTTGAGAGATCGACAAAATATTTTTTGTTTATCACGTCCTGAATAAGTTGTATGCTCGCTGCTGTGCTGTGGCATCAATATCGAATGCAAATGTTGTGATTGTTCTATACTACTTTTTTCAAAATTTGAGAGCCTTTAGTAGGCTTTATGAGAATTGGATCTGCAAATTAGGACAAAATTTGAACCTAGCGCTCTCAAAAACATAAAAAAAAATAAGCCTTGCATTTTTTTTTTCATTGTTTTCAATTTTGACCAAAATTTGGAGGCTCGCAGACGAGTTCAGGAGGGTTGTATCAAGAAAATAGGTTGATATTTGAACTCGGTATCATTGAAAACCTAACAAACGATATGTCATGTCATATGATTTTTTTAGAATTTATTGGATTTTAACCAAAATTTTGAGGCCCCATAAGCAAGAAGAGTCGAAATTGAAAAAAAATTGATAAGTGCACAAACCTCTACGCAGAAAGCAGAAACGATTGGCAGTGTTTTGTTTTCAATCTTCAAAAAATTGATATTCTGACCTTTTAAAAAAGCATTTCCCCAGCCCCACTCAAAACCGGTTTCAAGTACTTGGAGAGGGGGTGAGCACAAATGAAAAAAATGTGTGCACAAACGAGCACAAACGAAGCACAAACAATTGACCCTATTTTCAACCCCCCCCCAAATGGGCGAGGCAACTTTTTCACCGCCACCTCAAAGACTTTTCTGATTATCTGGGGAGGAGGGTGAGCACAAACGATTGCCCCCACTTTCACCCCTCCTTAAAATGGGCGTGGCGGACGAAATGAAGCTCGTGAAATTTAATTCTTAAAAATTTTTCTCAAAACCAAGATCGAAATTTTTGAATTTTGTATTTTTGGAAATTTTTCATCAAGTTGAATATGAAAATTCATTTTCCAAAGTTCATTTCTCACAAAATGAATTTACAAAAAAAAAAATTCTGATTGATGGATTTAAAAAAAAAATTATTTTTGTTCAAAATGTTACAAAAATAATGATTTTTTCCCCTTCATTTTTCACGAATTTAATTTCTGCGAATGTTTCAAAAAGACAAAAAAAAGAGATTTTGGAAAAATTGAAAATTTCGAACATTTTTCCAAACTATTCTCGTATTTAAAAAAATCAAAATTGAATTGCAAATTATTTTGCAGCATTTTTTCATTTCTTACCTATGAATTTAAATTTTTCCAATTTCGAACGAGTGTCAAGATCGCGAATGTTTTTTTGAAAATCATTTTCAAAAATTAAATTAAAAATTTTTTGCAAAATTGATTTTTTTTTGAATTTTTTTTGTAAATTTGAAATTGGGAAAATTTTGCAATTTTTTTTAAATGTGAAAAAATGTTAAATTTAGAATATTTTTGCAACATTCATTTTTTTGAATTTTCCATTCAATTTAAATTAACTAATTCTTTTGTGAAAATTCTTAATCTTCTTTTAAATTTTTGGCCAATTTTTTAATCGTTACGAGTTGAACTTTCAAAAAAATTATCAGATTTGTTAATTTTCAACTAAATACAAAAATATTGAACGTTCCATTTTTTCCACTTTAGATGTTTATAACATCGCCAACCTAGAATTCGGAATTTTTACGAAAATCATTTCCGATACCATCTAAAATCTTTGGATTTTGTCTTCAAAGCAAACCATATCACAGGGCTTTTATCGTCATAAAATTATGTTTGCAAAGAGAAGAGAATACGAACTTGACGAAGCATTTTCTCCTATTCACACAAAACCTAAAACCACTAAGAAAGGAGATTGACTCGACAAAAGGTATAACTAATTTTGAAAGTTTAAGGGTGGGTATCTGCTTTTGATAGAATTCCGTCATCAAAGTTGACTTCCTTCTGTGTATTGAGTCTGTATTCGTATTTCGTATATGCGGTGATGGTTACACGCTAATAAATGTTTTTAAATCGTATAAGTACTCGTATGTAGTAGGTAGTAGGTACTAGGTAGGTACTCTACTCAACAGTATCTTTCCCATTGTGGCATATTTTCCGGTTCTACATTGAAATTGCGTCATGTACATATGTGTAGGTTGTTCAACCAAGTATGTCTTCTCGGTTTCAAATCTATGGTTTCGATAACGTATGAATATCCCGAGTAGTTTTCCTTAACTCGTACAAATGCAATGATGATAAGCATGTGTACATGCATTGCAATTCTTTCGTGGTTGCTGTCAAAATTAAATTAAATATTTAAATTTGTTATTTTCGGCATGCGAATATTCAAATATGTAATAACCCAGCTAACTTTTTCCATTCCGATGGGAAAAACTTGCAAAACAAAAAAAAAAACACATCGATACGAGAACATTAGATAGATAAGTTTTTCAAAAAATTTCACGCCACTCCCATAGAAACTTAGATAAACGTAGGTATTGTTCTTTTGTTATAGATAATATTTGAAAAAAAAAAACAACATTGAGATGTGTTGAAGGTTGGAAAAAAGTTACAAAAATCACTAAGTAGGTATTCTATTTGTTGTAATGAAAAATGTTTCACTTTGGTGTTTTTTTTTTTGTTTTTTTTTTCCAAATCGAATGTATTCTTTTGGGAAATGTTCACGAACGAGCGCGGATGCATAATACGAGTATACGAGTAACTTTATATGCTATTTCAATGGTACGAAAAGCTGACAAATTTAAAAGCATTTTTCGTTCTTATTTGAAGCTAATGTGATAGGTAATCTTTTTTAATATTTGATTTTTCGAGTGGAACTGATAAATTGAAAACTTCTACCGCTGTTTTGCGATAGAAAATCTGATTTTTCCAAAGAACTATAAAATCGCAAATATCTCGAGAATTGGTTCACCGAGATGAAATTAGTAAGTGGGTATGTGGTTTCAAAAGATTAGCAATATTACGACCTGGAATCAAATTTTTGTGGTTATTTCTCAAAGATGGATTCCTTTTGCTCAACTTTTCCTTGAAATTGAAAAAAAAAATTGATGATGGTGACGCCCGAGCATAAGGTTTCTGAAAATGAAATTGAGATGACGAAAAAAAGGGGGTTGCTTCCTTATCTTTTGTAAAAAAATCGTTCATTTAAGGGTGCTTTTGGATACACCGTTTACCTTTCTGCAGCTGCTCTACACAGCATTCCACTTATAAACGCTACAACTGCAGATTCCATGTCTTGTGGATACCAATTTCCACGATTGGTGATTGGTTTGAGTGGCATCTCAGTGAAACACTGTGATTTTAAAAAAATCTCAGAGAACAAGAGCAAACCAGGGTATACTTATTTCAACAACTTTGAATGAATTTATTTCATCCTGCGTCAATTTCAACTCCATGATTTTTTCAAAATTAAAAATCACCTAAAAAAATTCACTTCTACAGAAGAATTGCTTCAAAGCAAACGTCCCTTTTCTTTTCCTCATTCGCTTAAACAGACAAAAATGTGTTAAAACTTTGTCGCGTTCTTGCAGCGAAAACGCCTTCACAACATGTGGGATTTCCTTTTTGATGAAACCGCAAACGAAGCTTAAATTAAAGGATAATTAGATTACGGTTTTCTAATAATGTGAAAAAATCTACACACTTTCAATTAACTCTTTGAAAAATCTATTTCATCTGTACGACGATAAGACTGAGTTCCTCGTTTTCATTCTTTTTGGCTTTAAAAGCCTAAGGAAACGTTGAATTTTATTCCATGCGTTAACTCTTTCCCTTTTGCTCTCGTAACAGATATAGAACTGGGGGAAGGGGTAAACAATAACCTTGTACATTTGTAAATTAGTACGAAGGGTTTTCTTTCTGTTCACAAGGTTATTCTGCGATTAAAAGTGGTAAAGAAAAATAGAAAATCAGCTAAAAACTTTGGGTATCTTCCTTATAATCAGTGTTGTCGTTTTGAAAAGTTAGAATTATACGAAACATTCCAGGGTATAGTGGTTTTCAGAGCAATCATAAAAATAAACGAATGGGTAACTTGATGGTTGAAAATGAGTTTTGAATCATCAAAACTGCAACATAAGTCTTCGAATGCAGTTGCACAATGGGCTGCTAGTGCTCCTCAAGTCTGGTTTATGATTTTTAGGCAAATTTAGCACAAAAATGGCTACGCAGGCGTCATAAAGTCGGGGCCCAAAAAAAATATTTTCAAGAGGATGAAGGAGTTCATTCCACGCCCATTGAATCAAAGTTCGCGAAAAATGGCTTGCACAATAGGGCACCGTAGAATTTTAAAGTCGCACCCCCTTCAATTTAAATTAAAAATGAACTGTTATAGAATTATTAAAAAGTGACTTTGTGACCTATCAAAATGGGTTAAAATTTCGTGAAAAATTGAAATATTTTGACAAAAATATTTTTTGTGCGTTTTTGAAGAATTTTGATGCAAAATTGGCTCATGATTTTTGAGATTTTGGAAACAGTGTCATGCGTCCTATCAAAATGGGTTAAAATTTTGCGAAAAATTCAAATAATTCGACGAAAATATTTTTTGAGCACTTTTCAAGAATTTTGATCCCAAAATTGACTCATGATTTTCGAGATTTTGGAAAAGCGCAACCATTCAAAATTGGTTGAAATTTCGGGAGAAAATCAAAAATTTATATTAAAATATGAAATTGGCTATCCTTTGTAAAAAAAAAAAAGTAAAAAAAAAATGAATAAAAATATTGAAAACGTTATTCAAAATTTAAAAAAAAATCTTGTCAACTACTTTTTTTTTTAATTTCCCATAATTTTTAGAGAATTATTTTTTGTAAAAATGAGGGGATAATTTTTTTAAAATAATTTTCTTTTAGATGTAAAGGTGGTTAATGACCATTTCTACCTATACAGTCGGTAAAATGTTCCCTTGTGTATGGCACATCAACAACACTGGATTTGAAGGTCGTTGATGACACTTTTTTAAGGCGCATGAACAACACTAGACATATAACGTCGCTAGGACACTTTTTAAAAAAAATGATGAAGTGCGCTTGAATCTTACTGGAGTGAAAGTGTACAGCAAAAGCAAATCAATTTGCTGTGATCAGCAAATAAATTAAATATTTGGATATTTTGACGATTTCTTTTCAATTTTTTTTATCAAGTCCTTGTTTACAGCGTGAATGTAAATTCATAATTACTCACCTGTGCCTGTGGAGATTTCTTGATTTACTTTTGCACAATACATACGCATCTTCGAGATGTATTTCTGGATGACATAGATCCATGGGAGTCGAACTCAATACATTATCAACAGAAACATATTTTAGTTCGTCCCTCTATCACTAGCAGCGCTGTTCACTGCATTCAGCTTTACGCGGTTTTTACAATTTTTTATTACGTAATTAAGTTGAATAATCAACACCTTTGAAATAAGCACATGATAAAATTGAAGAAGTACATGAGCCTAACGCGTCAATATCTTTGCTCAGAGTACCTACATTTTTTAGTTTTGATAGCTTTGATTCAAAACTAATTAAAAAATTTACGTTTTTAACGATGTGATGTGTCGCACCACTATCTACGAGAAATTCAAAAAAGTGATTACCTTCAGGGCAATTTTTTTCTTTTGTGACCATATTCAAAACAACGATAGCAAATTCTACCCGAATTTTTACAGTTCTCTGCTTTGTGGAAATACTCTCCGGATCTTCCAAGGTTTCTAGTTTCAAATTCACATTGAATATTTTTAACTGTATTTTCAATACGAGTGGGATCATTCCCTGTAACTAAGATATCGTCTACGTATACGATTACAATTACAATATGAGTTTCAACTACTAATGTGTATAATTAAATTCACTCGTAATTATTGAAACGAGTATTTTTGTACTGGAAAGGTACGAAAAAATATGGGTTACTCTATAAATCAGGAACAGGGTCTCATATGATCGATGCGTATGCTTATTTTGGAGGTGATCAAAAGGTTATCTAATAAGATACATGCGGTAATACGATCGGCTGAGGGCTCTAGGTTACAGCAATGTTGTGCCGAAAGCTCAGGTGAAGCCGAATACATTGGTATTTGTGATGCAGCAAAGGATATTCTTTTTATTGCTTGCTTATCACAAGAAACGATTGGTGATATTTCATATCCCATAAACTTATACAAAGATAATAATGCGATCAAAGTATTACATATTACATAATTAAGTAACATTATTCTGATTATTGATGTAATGTTACTATTACATTGTTTTTATGGTGTTCATTTAAGAAATTGAACATACATTTCATCTTCTTCAATTCTATCATTGTGTTTATTTCAAAGGTGTTGATTATTCAAATTAAGTAGTATAAAATACAAAATAATTGATGAAACGAAGATAAAATGAGCACGACCGTCGCGCTAATTCGGGTTGGAGATAAAGGGACGAACTAAAATAGGGTCCTGGGGATGTGGGGAACCCTCTGAAGTTACCAATCTATTTTAATATAGTATGTAAATCTTGATCTATGCATAGATCATTTGATTTAAACAATTTTCAAAGTAACATGCACCTTGAAAGTTGAATAGTTTTCCCTAATAATTAGGTCTGCAGTTCTGCACCTAATTACGTAGAAATAAAACGAGAAAATATTAACAGATGTCAATGATTACCATCCACATATATGAGAAAAATGTACGAGTACACTTTCGCTCCAGTTGCAAGATCTGCGCACTCTTTCTACTTAATGCACGGGAAACTACATTTTTACCACTCCAAAGGTTAAAAAAAGTGATGCCAAACGAAAAAAAAAAAAAAAAAAAAAAAAAAAAAAAAAAAAAAAAAAAAAAAAAAA
>FIZV01079547.1:0-10857 GCA_900050545.1 Trionymus perrisii
CATCGGTTTAACTTACTTTTCATAATCTTTCTCGGTCAATTTAAACGTTAGAAACTTGTAAACAACTTTCATTGGATGAGAAATTCTCGCGTCTACAAAAAGTTCCAAACAAACTTTTTCCTGAATCGAAGCACTTTTCATTTATATTGAAAAAACTACTTTTCTCAATCCTATTTTCACATTCTACCACCTTTATAATTTTTATCAGTACTTTTTGGCGGAGATTAGCTGTGTGTCACGTGACTGTGACGTCAAACTTTGAAGCCCTATTCATAATTATCCAAGCCACGAAGTAGAAACTTGTCAATGCTGTAATAACATTGTGTTTTATGGGAAATACACCTGATTTTTTGCAGTGTTTCTTTTATAACTCGGGCTGGTTTAACGTTAGAGCTTTTGGGAAAAAACGGCTTGTAGAGCGTGAAAAGTAGATATTTTTCGTGCCTCAAACACCCATGTGCCCACTCAAAATTTTGAAGAATTTTAATTTGAAACTTTGAACATGAAAATATTCAAACTTTGAGCTTTGATAACTCGAAAACTTGAGTGAGCACATGGGTGCTTGAAGCATGAAAAATGGTCTACTTTTCGCCCTCTACAATTTCCTTTTTTTCTCCAAAGCTCTAACGTTGACCAATCAAAAGTTTAAAAAGTTCGAACTTTTGAAAAAAATGACACATACAAAATGCCCCACATAGAATCGTAAGTATAATTAAACAACTAATTGAACTTTGAAAAGAATTAACATTTTTGATATAAAAAATGTCTTCAAAAAATCAACGCCATACAAACACCTTAAAAAATAGGAATATATAATTCAAATCTTCGTTAAACCTCAGCTCAGAGAACTGAAAACGACGACAGCAAATTAGAAAACACATAAAATGAAAAATATTTTCTCTAATTCTAAAAATCGAAAAACATTTTCAATTTGAAAAAAAAAACGGGAAAAAATGAAAAAAAAAAACAACCCTTTACAACATAAAAAAAGAAGACTGTTACAAAATTGATTTAAGGATTTTGTTACCATAACAACAATCTGTTGAACATAGGATCGTGAACGTATTTTTTTTCAAACTTTTCAACGGCCTCGGGAGTGACGAAATACCACTTTAAGAATTTTTTAACAACCGAATCCGACGTCGTCGCTAGAGTTTGAAAGCAATTTTCGAACCAATCATAATCAACACCATTTTCCATCGATGAATCCACGTATTTCTTTTTCTCTCGTATCAATTTCTGGATAACGATGTCCATATTCAGTGTTTTCTTGAAATCTTCATTTTCTTCACAGCTTTTGAATAGCCAACCAATAAAATTTTCGAAATCGTCAAAATTTTGTTTGAGATGATTATGATAATAAAAGGGTCTGAGAAGCGCTGACTTGAGGATGGGTACAATCCTGATTTTCTTCATTTGCACCACAATTTCATCGGGCGTAGCAAAGGTATTAAAAAATTCGATGATATTACGAAAATCAGCACGATCAACACAAAGTTTTAAACCTTCAATGATTTGTCGATTGTACATCACGAGTAGCTTATTTTTGAATTCGGCGGCAAGTTGATTGTCTTCGTAAGCATTATCGATGAATTTGCTAAGTAAACTTGATTTACCAAGAGGTATAGAAGAGCCGTTGAAGTAGTCTCGCAATAGTTTAAAACGAATTTCTCTGATAGTTGACTGATCTGAAAACCAAAAGTTTAAAAATTCTTCCAGCTCTTCAAGAAATCCGAACTTAAACAGATCTCTAAAAAGAAAATAGATTTTTAGGCGATACTGAGACACGGCATCTGTCTTGAACTGATTCTTCTGATTTTCGTCACCATCGAAGCATAGGTCGAACAGAAGGCGTAAATCCTCAGGCCTAATATCTTCAATTAAAGTTCCCCAATGTTTATACCAAAACGTGATTCTATCTTTGATTGGTGTATCCGACAACATGGCCAGTAAAAACGATACGCTTCTACGGTTTTGTATCGCTTGTAAAACATTCGTTATCTTTCGGTCGAAATACGAACTGTCCAAGCCTGGCAAAACATCCCGAATAGCAGCCTGTTTCAAACGATCAGGAGCACTGATCCATAATTCGTGCCAATCAAACCTATCATCTTTCGCCGAATTATTTTCAGTTTGATCTACCAAAACGTATTTTACAAGACGGCAGAATCCATCGGTGGTCATTTCATTTTTGATGTAAGACCAAACACGTATAACATGCTGTGGGTACGACAAGGAAACCAACTCGTCGCCTCTTTCATTCACCAATTTCTTGAGATCTTCTTCATTCAATTTCAACAGGATATATCTGAAGAATATTGTTGCATTGGGATGTACAATGAGTTCGTCATCGCGAGTTGGTGAGAACAGATGAGTCATAATGTGCTTCATTAGAGTGTCCGAAGGTAAGCGATTCAAAAAGTATTCCACCGATGACCACTCATACTCTTCAAAATCGTCATTTTCATACAAAGCCTCAAGAATGAGTTCTTCTATAGATGACTGATTATTACTACGAACTATACGGTGCGGTTGATTTTTTAAAAGGCACACCCAGTAGTATAACTTGGGTTGGTTGTGGAAATCGATTTCATTGGCTGCTAAACGCGACGACACCTTCGGCCAAATGCTCCGTATGTCATCCACCAGGCAACACTCGCAAGCCATCTTGAATTTTGAGTCGTTACCGATTCCTTTACAGGCAATAAATCGCCTGGCCGTTTTGCCAAAATCAATGTCACCATCGAAAGCACAAACGAAATCCATAAAATAGTTCAATACATCGTTTTTAAGTATCCCCAGTTCAGAGTGACGCTTCAGCCAATCTGGAATACCGAACTCCAACTTTCTCACATAACGTTCAATTATCTGTACGGTTGTTGCAGGTACGTAGGAGGTTAGACACTGCAATGGAGTTTTCTCTCGAGGGTAGCGTTCGCGTAGGGTGCCATCTTTGGAAAGGTGCTGCTGGATTTCTTGACGCCACAAAATCAGTGCTATCTTCATGGATACGAGGTCCTTTAACGACGGTGGGCTCGGACAGAAGAGGTCGTAGACGTTGTGTAAGTCAGACATTGAGACATCCAATTAAACTACAATACCAAAATCTGAAAAGAGATCGATGAGATTAGTTTCAAGAAACTGATTCAAAAAAACGACAGAAAATAAATTGAAAGACTCAGTGAGGTTCTTAAAAGTTATTTAATGTTAAGTGTTTATAATAATAGTCAGCCAGGGCTGATTTATATTCGATGTTTTTATTGGCCAAATACATAATATGTTCTTTAAATCTAGTAGTCCTTCAAAAACGCAAGAAAATTTGTAATAACATTGGGATGCCTATCTTAGAAATAAAAGGAGTTATGGCAACAAGAAATTTCTGTCAAAAATATTGCCTACTTCAATTATTACGGTGCAATTTTGAGACATTATTATTGAAAAATTATGTCAAAACAATAAGTGAAACAGGTGTAACTTCTTGAGACAAACAAAAAAAGTTTATGTGATAATGATAAATTTGTCTATCTTTGAAAATAAAGACTATAAAGCATTGAAAATCAGTATTTTTGAAGTTCGAGGCTCCGCAGCGCGCCTTCATTTTCAAAGATGGGCACTTTTTCAACATGACTGGGTTTGCCCTGTTTCATGAATTTGTGTTGAAAAAATCTTGAATTTTTTGAAATCACAGTCCCTTCAAACTCTTCCCAAAATTTGGGTTTTCATTAAAAATTTCCATTTTCTATATTTTTCAACCAAATTTTTTAAAATTTACAGGAATGATGGACCATACCATGGCTCATCCCTAAAAATTTTTTCATTTAAAAAAAAAAAAAAATTTTCGTACTAAAATTCGAGTTCTAAGATTGCATCTACCAGTTGTTATAAAGGTGGGGCGACGAAAAATATGTATATTATGTAGAATACCAATACGTATAACATATATTTTTTCAGAATTTTTTATAGTATAAGTGCAGGTGGAAGACCCTCAAAAACGCAAAAAATTTATTTTTTCACGATTTTCCTCATTTGGAAATGACCATTTCTGATCCAATTTTTTTTTTCAAAATTTACTCTATTGCACTCATTTGGAGTCGATTGCCCCCATTTCACTCGAATTTTGTCATTCTATTCACTTTTGATTGCTTTTTTTAAAATGTCATTTGGTAATCCAACAAAATTGAAAAATAACGCAGACATTCTGAATAAAATCGAAAAAAATTGAAAAAATTTCTAGGGATGAACCATGGTATGGTTTGGTCCATCATGCCTGCAAATAGGTATGAAAAAATTTAGTTGAGAAGTGTAAAAATGGAAATTTTTAATGAAACCCCACATTTTGGGAACATTTAGGGCCATAGAAGTGTCTAGGGGTGAGCTAGAGGGCTGAAATTTTTACCAGCGAGTTTTTAGACCATAAGGACCCACTTCCACTAAAAAGTTTCAAAATCCCAGCCGGGGGCCGATTCAGCCATCTTACCCAGCTACCCTATTTAAAAAATTCTGATTTTTTTCAATTTCTATTTAGAAATTTTCAAAATTGACTTATAGCCTAAAAAATTTTGTGAATCGTAGGATTCTATCACTTACTTTTCAAAATGTTCATTGAGAATTTCAAGTTTGATTCATTTCAAAAATTTATTCACAACAGAATTGACATGAGAGGTATAGAAGCAATCCTCAACGTTACCATGTCTTTTATTTAGGAAATTCTATTGTTTTGCTATCAACCTCCTAACAACCACATCTATATCCACTGCTTCATCAAATTGCACTATTTCATCACAGTCATCACAGCTTTTAAACAACTAACTAATGAAATTTTCAAATATGTCGAAATCGTATTCAAGAAAATTACTAATTCTTACATAAAACATTGCACAAATAGAATACTACAACGGGAAAAAATTCCCTTCAAAATTAGGTCACGTTTACGTATCAAAAGGATACAATTTACTCGATTCGCTCGGTATTACGCACTTTTTTGATGTTTCGATACAGGTTATTAGTTCAAGGAAATTTGTTTCCTGAAATTGCTCGTCTTCTCTTGGCCGGGCCGCCGGAACTCATTTCCAGAAGCACGACGACGACGTAGCAGGCGCCGCGTCCCCTGCGCCGGAACCCTTTCGAGATAATCTCGCAGCTGGAATTTCGTCATTCGGCATGAGTCAAGATAGCGGTTCGATGAGTCATGAGGGCATTTAAATCGACTTCTGCCGTATACAAAAAGATACAAGATGGGCGATTTATTACATAATGTCGAAAACACATCTTGTACATAAATATGTGGAATGCAGGAATTTCTTCTACACCGCGAATAAATGTGGCTGAAAAATCACCGATCGACGACCTTGGTGGTAAATTTAGATGTGCAAATGTGTTAATGGGTTTATTCGAATCGGTATTGATATCGACGTACCGCTGCTGGGTTTTGAATTTTTATTACATGTACCGGTTCCTCGGACCGACTCTTCATGGGCCGATGATAGTGTCGTTTTACAACCATCGAGGTTTTTCCATAATTCCGATGCGAAAAATCTCTAGATGCTTAGAAAAGGAATAGGAATACAATCGTTACAATTTTGAGATCTTTTTTGCCAATTGTAAAATTTAAAAATTGATCAACTTTCGTGATCGAAGAGAGTTGATCTCTTCATCTGTAGAGCTACGAGGTTTGGCATAGAGGGGAGTTCAAAGTTCATCATTTCTATTTATTATGGCAATACAAAAATAATAGAAATCACCTGGAGTTGTAATTAAGGAAATTCCATTCATTTTTTTTTTTTATTGAAAAAATAATATCGACGAAAAAAAAATTAATGAAAGCGGAAAAAACTAACGTTAAACAATCTGAACAAAAGCAGCAATGTGCAGAGAAATTGATATAAAAATTCTCAATTTTTCCTTTTTCCTGCAAAATTTTGAAAAATATTTCTCCAAATACTCCAAAAAAATTACTAAGTTTCTTTGGGAAAATTACATTTTTTTTCTTCATTTTTTACGAAAAACTTTCTGTTTTATAAAATCGTTTCCATTCCTCCAACAATATTCAAGGATTTTTTCCTCCAAAATTTGGAACATTATTCAATCTATATTTTTTATTCCAAAAAAATTGATATTTTTTTTCTCCAAAAAATGTAGAACTTCTTTTACGTCAGAAAAATTAATAAATTTTACTTAAAAAAAAATGAATTTTTTTTTTTCACTCAGACTTCAAAAAAATCAATTTTTTATGTTACATTTTTTTTCAAACAAACAAAGACTAAAATTAGGTTTTATTCAAGATTAGGAATTTTTTCTAAAAGAAATTGAAGCTTTTCTTACTATCAGATTTTTTAAAAGAAATTCATTTTCCCCACAAAATATTGAGATTTCTTTAACAAGACTGACAGTTTCTTCTTCAAAAACAAAAGATTTCCTTGTTCCAAAAAATCAAGATTATCATCAATTCAGGGTTCAGAAGTTCAGATAAACTGGAACTGATCTAGATAATTATGCATATTTTCAATTGCGAAAAATTCTCTAATCGAGCCAACTTAAGCTTCTCTTCGATGATGTCATCTTGTCGACGATTCTTCAATTCTATATACGATAATCCTGTTGACCTATATTTTAAAAATTTGGCCAATAATTTTTTTGGAAAGTTGAACTTTTGACAAAATTTAAAAAATTTACTTTTGGTAAAATTAAATAAGTTTGTCTTTTATCAAATTTTCAAAAAGTTTGTTTTCAAAAATATCAAAACATTTATTTTTTGCTTGAAAAATCCTCGTAGAGAAAACAAAAATTAAATTCTTGAAATTGCAACTCCATCAATTCTATTCATGATATTATACGAAACAACAACATAGTATGATTTACACGTTGATAAAACAGCAATTTACAATTGATAAGCGAAATACCACCGCCTTTACAGACGTTTCAAGTGCACCCATGAGGTAATGAAGGATTTCATTACGACTTTTTTTTTCTTCATCTTGATTGTTGATTCCACTTTCGAACAAGGAGGGAGGGGGGAGGTTGAAAATGCACGTGGAAAAAATATGAACCATTCAATAAAATAAAATTAAAAATAAAAACAAAAACAAATGAAACCAAAAAAATGACCGAAAATTGCCGGGAAAAGAATGCAACAACAATTTTTTAATCTGAAATAAAAATTTAAAAAAACAGAATGACAATTTTTTTTTTATGAGAATTAATCCAACTAGAAAATGAATACCTGTCATTAGAAAAAAATCCGAAATAGGAGAAAATCAAAATAGGTAGACTGAAAAAAAATTATAGAACCATTGAAAATTCGACCAATTAAAATACGTAAAATAAAAAATAAAAAAATAAAAATTTATAAAAAAAGGAATATTCGAAATAGGTCTGAAAAATCAAAATCGCAGGACATTTGCAAAATAAAAAAATGTTCCAAATTTCAAAAAATTTGAAAAATCTTAGATATTTCAAATAGTTAAAATCGTAAAAATTTTTTCAATTTTAAAAACAGTATCAGATTTTAGAAATTTATTGGCATATTTAATTTTTTTTTACAATTGAGATAAAATTGAATACTCGTTAAGTAGTCTAACTTGAAAATTCGAAAAATGAAAAATTTTTATTTTCATAATTTTACGTAAATTTTAAAGTTTTGCCTTTGAGAAATTTTTCAAGTTTTACAGATTGACCAAATTTAAAAAAATGAAAAACCATCGAATTTCATTTTTTTTTTCAATTTCGAAAACTTTTCAGGCTTCAAAGAGAAACTGTAAGCATTGCAAAGTTTAAAAATTCTTTTAAAATTTGAAAATTACAAAATAGAATAAAAAAAAACATAGATTATTTTGACTTTTCAAGAACTTTTAAAATCTATTAAAATTGATGAAATTCTAATTTTTAAGAATTTTTAAACACTTTAAAAATTTGTCCAACTTGATAAAATTTCAAAGCTATAAAAATTTTCAAAATTATGAAAATTGATTCAATTTGAAAAATTCAATAAAATTGAAAAAAAAAATTCCAATTTTGATCAAATTTTTAACTTTTACCGAACTTTCAAAAGTCAAATAAATTATAAAAAATTAATTAACTTGAACAAAGAACCAATAAATTTCTAATTTTATTAAATTTTGAAAATTCTTCAAACTTCAAAAAGAAAAAGAAAAAAAAAATACAAGATTAATCGAACTTGAAAAAAGTTTTAAAAATGAAAAAATTTATTGCCACTGATGAACATTGGGAACTTCGTAAATTCTAAAAATTAGGAAAATATCTTAAAAAAAATAAAAAAAAAAATGAAATAATACCAACTCAGAAGTAAAGTGACTAAAATTTGAAAAAAATTCCAAAAAATATTTTCCCTCGCTTAATTTTTGCTCAAATGACAGGATTTCAAATCTTAAGTAAATCATGACCATCGATCCAAAAGCAAAACTTTTGCAGTATTTTTTGAAAAATCAGAAATAAGGTTAGTAAATTAGTCAATATTTTGACTGATTTGGAAAATTTTAATCAAATTCTACATTTTTACAAGATTTTTGTCAAATGTCGGATTTGCACAATTTTCGTTTCTTTTTTCGCAAATCGTAATATGTGGTCCCTCTGTCTACACAATTAGTTTTCCAAAACTCTAATTTTTTCCCTCCCCAATCCAATCAATTGGAACCACTTCAATCCACACTCCCCTCCATCAAAAGACCCATCCAAACCGCGAAATCGTCCGCCAACGTATAAATTACCAAACCACACCACACCTTCGCACATCCCATCGATTTGCAACTCAAAAGCACGAATTTAAACTGAGAAATCCTTTCAGCATCCTAGCACAGCTGGCTTTGAAAAAAAGTCCAACTTCAAAGCGAAACCTCTGGCTTGAAAAAGCGAAAACATCCGGCATCCATTTTTATCCATTTACGATGGCGCAAAAGCACGTTTAAAGATCATCTGTGGTGACACGAAAACATCGTCTCTTCGCAGTTCGCAGGCTACAGCCGAATAAACGGCTTACCCCTCAGGTACCAGCAGCCATCGGTACATCGGCGGCAAAACCCTAATAAATTTTCGTTAAAAAGCCCGACTCGGTTGAACTTTTGACATTTTAGTATATAAAATTAGTCAACAGAACACACTAGCACTGTGAGCAGTGGCACACGAAGCCTTACGAGGCGGCCGTTTTGCGCGAGGTCGTCGCAGTACTCATACGAGCGAAATTTTTCCACCCGTTGGCCCTTCTTCGTGTGCTCGGATTCGGCACAGCTTCGTTTCGTTTCACCCCGACCCCTGTACTAGCGCCGGCACGTTCAAGAAATTCACTTTCGATGACGTCAATAGCATCGTCGAGCGCGTTCCCGAACTTTCGTTTTCGTTTGGCCAATGAATACGAGCCGAGCGACGACCATTCATTAGAAAAGCCAGTAGGGAAAAAATACCGATCTCTTTTCTTTTCAAATTAAACCAACTCGAGTGGGAAGAGGTAAGGGGTAGGGGAGCGTAATACGGAGAACAGTGATATAATTTGAATAATATACACCTAAAATATCGCCTTCTTTGGCTTATGTACGTAATCGCTGGTTTAAATGAGTTTTTCAAAGTAATTTCTATTTCTTCTATATTCAAGCTAAACCTCGTCGTCGTTGAGCATTTTAATTTGTTTGGATTGGTTTCCATCATTAGTGCGAGCTTAAATCGGTCGTCAGCTAGCTCGAGTTCTGTATACATACAAAGTCGAACTGACCTATTAAAATTCAAGGCATTCAACATAGTTTAGTATTAATTGAAAGATTATTCCTTCTGCATTAGCTTCTTTTACACCTCTTCATCATCATTATTATCATCATTCAAATCATCGTCATAATCATCGCCATCTCAGTCATCGTCCTCTCTTCCTCCTACCCAGCCACCTACCAACAAACCATACGACGAACGAAATTCCAAGTATGACGAAAAAATTCATCTTGAACCGAATATTCCGATAGTGGCATCGATCGTATTAAATTCACTGCACCCTTTACCGTCCATCTTTCCTTTTTTCACTTCCATTATTCTACACGGTTCGGTTGGTTATCTCGATAATACTCGAATACATAATACGAGTACGTACAAAGTACTCGAATAATTCCACAAATGACAAAATCGATACACATTCGAGCAAACCCAGGACCCTTATAACAGTTCAAGGATATACCTTCAATCTCCCATCTTTCAGTATTTATTAAATATTCTTAATAAAAAAAAAAAAAACCTCACCTCTCACTTCTCAACCCCTAACCATAACCACCGAGTGCACATACCACACAACTTATCGCGAGCAATAAAAAAGAATTAAAATACTAAATTTCGATTTACGTAACATCCCAGTTCATTTGGTCTTGAGCCAAGTATTGTCGAAACAAAAAAAAAAGTAAATAAAAGTAGAAGGGAAAAAAGTAAAACGCTCTAATTGAACGTTAAAATAATCTATTTTTAGTGGTATTTTGCATCAGTATAGAGTATGCACGCATCGTCGTCGATTATTCAATTCCGCAAAGTAATCGAGTACAGTTTGACATCATTTTGCCTATTTTATTCAACTGTAAACCAACTCTCTCAATAATTCGTTTCAATTATCACGAGTAAATTCTAACCTTTGGTTACCCAATAATTCTGAAAAAATATTCAATATTCGTCGCGAACTGCAAGTTTTTCCATGTTGAACCAACCATCTTCTACGAGTACTTAATGCTACGTCATTTGACATTTTTTTCATCTGCTCGTAATAATACAACCAACTCTATGGCGGTTATGAATATTGGAACATATTCAAAAAAAAAAAAAAAAAAAATTCAAACGTTTTTATGTACTTGAATGCAATTGTCAATGCATAAATTTTGTAAA
>FIZV01079554.1:0-27519 GCA_900050545.1 Trionymus perrisii
GAACCCCTCAAGGGGGCACAAATTCGAAAAAATGGGACCACTCTGGAAACATTCCCTTTCCAACAAAAAAACAATTTTCAAAATCGGTTCATAATTGGCGGAGTTATGAGGTAACAAACATAGGAAAAAAAAAAGAAAAAAAAATACAGACGAATTGAGAACCTCCTCCTTTTTTGAAGTCGGTTAAAAAAATAATAATAATATTTTAGGAATAATTTAAAATCTTGGCAAGTTTTCTGTACCAAATTTTGATGAAAAAATAGAAAAAAGAAAAATTCAAAAAATCACTTGTTCATTTGTTCACCATCAATTCACAGAAAGCACTATTCAACTTAAGAAAAAGGCAAAAATCAGCAGAGAAACGAGAAATCCGTTTTGATCGTCTATGCAGCGAGAATTCTCCAAATCTGAGACGATTTTGCCGTAGCAGGGTGGATATTTGGCACCAGGGATAGGGAACGGTATGACGAGCAGTGCCCAAACTTACACCGCATGCGGATACGTACCCAAGGCTCATACTACACAGTAAATGCAGAATACAGTAGATACATACACGACGGGGCAATTTTAAATCGTAATTCGTCCGTAATCTACGTACAGTTTTCCAATCGATATAAAAATTACTAGAGCGTGTACAGATTCCGCCGAATTGAGTATTTATTAAAAAATACACACCTGTGTACTTGCAATTTTGCTGCGAGCTTGGCGCGCGAATGGCTGTACAGCCGCTTGTACCTACTTGCTTTGCGACAACCTCGCTATCCCCTTGTACGATTCCAGACCGAAATTCAAATTTAAATGCATAAACGTACAGAGTGTGTACGAAACGTTATGCACTCTTCATGTACCAGAGCAAAAACACGTTCAATTTTCGCCAAAAGATTTTCATATTGGCAATACCATACCGTGGCATTGGTGGTCGTGTGTATACGAAACGTTAACATTTTGCAAAGGTTTCGCTTGTTCTGGATACCTTATGCTGTTCGTATATACATACATTTCCAGCGCTGCGCTGTGTATCATCCACACCTTGATTCCTCCTTTCTTGCCTTTTTACTCTGCAAAGACGTTACATACGAGTACACCATGCAACATATAATATATTAAAACGTCAAATTATTTCCGTACCGAGGTGTTATTATGAATTCCTTGTAAAAGCAATCAGCATCAGCGCCAAGATGTACAAGAAAAGAAAACACGTAACCGCCTAGGCAGCTGCTACATATGTTCGGCTTATTCGAACTGAAATTAGAAAGCGAATCGTTTTGTCTATTCCGAGAAGTAAAGATTTTTACTTTTTGTAAAGCGATTTAAACATTGCCTACTTTGGTATCAAAATCTGAACCTTCTTAAATTTTTTTGAAAATGATGTAGGTCAGTAATATAGGTATATCAAATTAAAAATCACATGAATAGGTTAAGTAGGTCAAAAAGTTAAAAAACTCCATTTTAGGCCAAAAATACCCCTTTTTGAGTTATCATAGCTCCCACCCATGGACACCTACGGGGCTAAAATTTGGTATGGGTAAGTTTCAACTCAAGGTCAACGTCCTCCTGTATTTGGTCGAAATCGGACAACCTTTTTTTTTTCGACCCACCCTACTACATACCTATAATATGTTTCTGCACACCCGTTTCTCGGAACCTAGCAGGTCAAAAAAAGTCAATCGCCTGCTACGACTTTTTTCTTGGTTTTTGATTTTCGACAATTTACCTAATAATGTTTTGCACATTTTTCACTAATTACAAAATTATTATAATTTTTTTTCATATCTTGCAAATTTTCATTTTGTTTGCAGATTAATATTTTACTTTTCAAAACACCTAATTGCAATTCTTATAGAGTTATGGATTTGGAAAATTTTTGAGTTGAAAAGCCCTTAATTTTTAAGGTTGCTAATATTTCAATGCTTTGCAACTCCTTGAATTTTTGGAGATTTTACAATTTTTATAATTACGACGAAGCAGAAAAAAAAACTAAGAAATTTAATAATTATCATATATTTTTAAAAAACCCTCGACGCTAGATTCACTCAAAACAGAAGGTTCTTGTACATTTAAGATAGGTACTTAAATCTACAATTGAAAGTAAACTGCCGCACTTGACTCATAACATGGACATATTCGTGAAGATTTTATGAACCACCCTGTATTTGTAATTTAAAGCACAGTCGTTAATTGTTACGTACATACGGCCGATGATGAGAGCCAGGGTTAGGTGGGTATTCACAAAAGACGCAAAAAGGAAAGATCCGTGTTAAGTGTTTTTATACGCTATGATGGTGTACTTAGTCGATTCGACGCTATGAGAAAAGAAGGTGTTGAAATTAATGAAGTTAGAACGCTCTCCAATGTTTGTCGTATACTTAGGTACTTATAATCGAGTTAAAAAGCGAACGCGCGATTTTCGTATTATTCGTTAAGCTTTCTTTTTTTCCTTCTCGTCATATAAAATAATTTATATAAGGCTGGCAGGTGTAGTCGTCGCGTCGTCTGATGCCACATAGCACATTGTACCGAATGCCTGGTAACTATTTCACTATTGACTGTATATACTATAAGATTTGTACGCTGCGTCATAATTGTCTCTGGCTTTGAAGTGTCGTTTTAACGTCTCTCCCTTGCGCAGCCTTATACTATATTTGAAGAAATGCGCGGTTAATGAAATACTAAAAAGCGCTTCAATTCATTATGGTAATAATAATCTTTTATCAGGGGTAATTTTCAAAGTTTTAGAGGATATTAGATTTTAATTTCGCGGCTAGTAATTTTTTTAATGCCGGCGAGCGGAGGGTCGGCGTTGGCTTTTCTGGGGAGAGGTGCGGCGCCTTTCTTTATAATTTTCCACTGCTGTTAGCGAGCTAAAGGAAAAACTACAACCGCATTGAGCGTAGCGAGAGAGGCAGGGAGGGTTATTTGCATTTATTACGTAATATAGGTAGGCGATAAGTTGTTAGAGGAGTCAAGTTTTTTGTACCTGTTTTTTTTCCACTGCGCTTACGGATTAACAAAACGACTCGGCGAGAAATAGTTGGATAGCTTTCTCGTCGATGAAGTGGAAAACAAAACGAGTTGTTAAATTTCATTACACGAGGAGAAAATTTTTTTAATAAGCGTCGACTCTGGAGTGTTTACGGTTTACGGTTAAGATGCGACGACGATAAGAGGTGAAAAGTGAGAATAAAACTGGGGAGAAGCGTAGGAAATTTTTTTTTCAACTTTTTGAAAACAACGTCTGCGTCTTTATACAGGGTGTTTCATAACTGATGTCACTCCTTCAACTCAGTAAGTGGGCGACCCATCCGTAGTACAGGTATGCGTGTTTGACTACCTTTCGAATTCCAGGGGCAAAGGTATGTTCTTTAAAATAATTTTTGTTCTTGATTTTGCCCAAGATTTTCTACCTTGTGCCACTTGAGCACCGTGATAGGTAAGAAGTTGCACCCTGCGTCGCTGGATAATAAATTTCATCTAGGATTTTTTTATGTGCTCGATTACCCTTCCAGGTGAACAGAGGGAGCTGTACGGATAAAAATATTTTAAATCGGTAAATTCCAAATTTTTAGAAGTTTTTCAGAGAGGTTTTTCAAGAATTTATACAATGCATGTAGGAGACAAGTCTGTAATTTGAGAGCATTTTCATGTTTAGTTATTCAATTTTGAAAAAAAAAATTGAAAAAAATAAAAAAAAAACACGCAAACATAAGTTTAGCATGTCTGACAAAATGCTTAAAAGTCTCTTTCCGCTAAAATGTTCAACAGTCAAAAACATTTGAAAAATTTATGTTTCAAAATATCTGACAAAATATCGATAAAATGCCTAAAAGTCATTAAACTTATAAAAAATTCATGTTTCAGAATTGTGTGACAAAATATTTAAAAGTCAGTGTTGACGGTTTTTCGTGACAGTTTTTCTTTAGGTACATAACGCTTTTTTCCGTTGAATACCAAAGCAAAAACATAAAAATGTTAAAAAGTCTTCGAAAATGATTGATGTCTTCGGATTTTACAAAATATATGATTGAAAATTTCAAGTTGATGATTTTTTTTTGAAATTTTCAGAAAAATGGGGAAAAATTCTAAAAATATTGGACATATTTTTGAAAGAATAAATTTTGAGCTTTTCAATTATGCAAGTCTCGCCATCCTTACTTGATTATTTAAAAAGTTATAATTTTTTGAAATCGAAAAAATGAAAAAAGTAAGTTTTTTCTCCTTGGTTTTCCTGAATGTAAACGCTAATAACTTTTTAACTAATAGAGATATTTAGGTGGGCTAGGTTTGCGCCATTGGAAAGATGAAACTTTTTTCATCCAGAAACATCAATAAAAATATGTAAATCGTATTTGAGAAAAACTTTTATGATTTTTTGAAAAACCCAAAAAAATTAATTTCTTTCGAACACGTTTTTTCGAATACAGCTCGCCTTGTTTACTTGGAAAGTTGATCGAGCACATAAAAAAATTCTAGACAAAATGTTCTATCCAGCGCCACAAAGTGCAACTTTCTACTTATCATGGTACTCGAGTGACGCAAGCTAGAAAATCTTAAGCGAAATCAAGAACGAAAGTTATTTTAAAGTCTATATGGTACTTTGCCCCTGGAATTTGAAAGGTAGGCAAATATGCATACCTGTACTGTGGTTGGGTTGCCTATTTACTGGGTTAAAGGAGTTACATCAGTTATGAAACACCCTGTATATCTTTCTCACTGAGACTGAGTATTTAAAACTGAGCTTATTGAAGATATTAATTGCTTAGTACTCGTAATAATTTAATAATTGGCACGAGTTTTTTTGTAAAATATTTATCTAGATTTTGCTTTATCTCTATGTATTTGAGAGTATTTTTTATACTAGTATCAAAATATCTATTCGAAAAAGTTCCTGGAAGTTGATTGTTGAAGTATTCGCTCTGGATGAACAGCAATAGAATAAAAAAAAAAAAGGCATTAGCGGAGCAGAGAGAGTAGAAAGGATAAGAAATTCGAGGAATTTCTTTATTATTAGATGAAAAAGCTGATCTCTGTTTTTTGTACAAATATGTTATGAAAATATTTGGAAGCTTTTGTATAAAATATTCGAATTATACGCGGACGAACGAACGAACGAACGAACGAACGCATCGACCGTACGGCTTATGTATTTATACGGGTACGTATATTTAACGTTATAATAAGCAGGTTGAGTCGACTCGAGAAATACGCCGAGCAGTTTGTATGGCTGGCGAAATTTTATAAGATTTTAATAACTGTTGACTCGTAAATCAGGATTCATTTGGTAGTATCGGACGTTCGCCTCGCTTTGCTTTATTTTGCGTTTTTCGTTTCATTTAACTCGCTTAATGAAACTTGCAATCCCTGAAAGGACGATGAGGGGTTAATCCGTTTAAAATTGCTGTGCTCCATTAAACTGATGCCGGAGAATGTTGCAGGATTAATGTTGACGCCCGTATAGACTGTAGGTTTCGCCTCGGCAAAGGCAATGCAGAGAGACAAGTAAGGAAATTTCCTTATCACGTCCGCGTCTTGTCGCGAACAGTATTTGTTAACGAGTTGGGAGTTATTTAGCTGGTGATAATGGCAAATGGTGAATGGCTAAATTGTTTATTTCTTCGTTCAGGACGAGCAAAGATGACAATGAGTAGCGGTTAGACGTGCTGTATGAAGTCCTTCTACCTACTTACGTTTTTTCTGAGTGAAATGTGTACGATGTGATGTCTCTTTTACGTGACAATGGCGATAACAGCGATGAACAAAATCATACAGGAAAGAGCACTATGTAATGTACGAGAGTTTCATTAGAGTTGCACTGTGGTCAGATTGACAATAAAGCTCTACAATAATCCTGCTATTAGAAATGGCAAACGAAGCGCTCGCAGAAGCGGTCCCACCTTCGTAGAAATGAATGAGAAAAAAGTGGATATTTTTTAGAACGCGAAGGAGTCATTTCATCCGCTTTGATTTATTTGTTTTTCTGAGGAAATTTAAAAATCCAGTTTTTTTTTTTCAATTTACAAAAATTCTTTAAAAATATTTCTTTTTATGCAAGGAAATATTTCCAAGTTTCCCTGTTGAAAAATCAAAATTCTTTCGAAAATTTTCGTGAAAAAGTTCATATTTTCCATTAAATTTGTTTTCTTCAATTTTCTCTAAATATCTTCTGAAAAAAATTTCAAAAGGAAGTCCAGATTTCAAAATCTTTTTTGAAAAAAATTCGAATTTTTATTAAAATATATTAAATAATTTAACAACCAAAAAAAAAACATTTTTCTCGTTTTTTAAATGGAATGTTTTCGAAAATTTTCTGAAAAGTATTCAAAAATGCTATTAAAATAAGTACATATATTTTCAAAAAGTTTACAAGAAATTGTTATGATGATGTATTTTTTTAAAGAAAATTTTTCCATAATGCGGTATAAATTGCTTCTGTTCTAATTTATTACGAACTTCGTTTTTTTTTTTTTTTTAAATTTCTCTGAAATCAATTCTCTTAATGAAATTGAAAACATTTTAGTCTGAAAGATTAGGAAATTTTTTACCTTCATCCGAAAATAGTGAGAAATATTTTTCAACCAAAAAATTGACAATTATTTTTATCCAAAAAATGCGAAGATTTTATTATCCGAAAAAGTTGAAAGCTTTTTTCTTAAATAAATGAGAAATTATTTCTCAGTAAGAATGAATAAAAAAAAATTCTGAAAATTTTTCATCATTTTACTCATTGTTGTCATTAAGATGAGAGATGAGTAAATTTCTAGCTCTTTTAGGTGATCAAGGTTTTCTCAATTTTGGTTCTTTTGACTATTTAATTGGTATTTTAAATAGGCACCCTGTGCTTACATTCTGTCTGTGATACTTGGTTGTATCCAAGTTTTAATTTTCGGAAAGTGCTCCCAGGTTATCCTGTATAATTCAGAAAGTCCTCGAAATCTTCATAAATCATTACTGCGATGTCTGCTGGAACGAGATCGCATGCAGGGTAACTTTCAAGCTCGATAAAAATCTTTTATCCCATATCACATGTAGTCTACCGGTATTGTGGAAAATGACAAAAATGAAAGGGGTGTGAAAAAAGAGGAAACCTGGAAGGAAGGAAGGAAGGAAGGAAAAAAGAGAGAGAAATAAAAGAAAAGCGAATCGGTCGTCGCGCGTCGGCAACTGTATAAACGCGTGTTTCAATGGCAGTGTGTATAATGGGTATCTCCTTTGCAGTGAGAATCACGTTTGCGACGGTGTTGTTGAATCAAATTGCTTGCATGGTTGGTGTGTGTTTGTGGAGTAAAAAGAAGAAGAGGATAAGGCTGATAATTTCACGAAGAAAATTTAAGCAGCGGTTTATAGCGCAAAAAGCCCTCAGTATAAAGCTTCAAGTGTACTCGGCAGATAAGACGCATATACCACTGTACGCTTTTAGTTTGTCTTTTTATTTTATCTCGACTGTACGGTGTGTGGATGCGGTAGCAAAAGGTGACAGTTTATTATTAAAAATTGCAACTTATTTGGCGTATGCACAGGCAAGGCAAGCACTAGGTGGAAGTGGCACTGGCGCGTATTTACGCGCTGAAGAGGACGGAGCCGTGGAGCATCTGAGAAGAGAGAAAAGGAGAGAAAAAATTGCTAACTTTTCGCATTATTTGTGTTCGCTTGCGCGTTTAGTGCAAGATGAAGAATGCCGATGTGGTTGTTATGGATTTGAATGTGGGAAATTTACGTGTTTTTGTATGGTATAGGCAAAAGTGCGGTGGAGCGACAAGACAGACTGGGACTGGTGGGTGAAAAGATTGACAAGAGAGAACGCTTTATGCGTGTATCGAAATTCGCCTGCTTGAAAAGAAAACGTCAAAAAGAGTTGAAATATTAAAGATTTATTGTATGACGTGTTTTACACTCACACACGCGCCACAATTTAATAATAAGTAAACTAAAATGGAAAATATGTATCGGATGAAATACTCGATAAGAAGGAAGAAATTTTTCGAAGTGTTTTCCCCTTCTATGTATGTAATATTTTGCTTGCTCGAATGAAGTAAACATGACAAACACTCGTACGCGACCAAGCACTCAAAATTGCCTTTTTCATCGTCCCACGTTCGGAAAAGAAAAAATAACCGGAAATTTTGGCGGTTGCTTTTTCATCGACGAGACGCGAAACTGAGTGCCATTTAAAGAAGGGAAAATTTCGTTTTTGTGGCCGTAAAGCGATCAACTTTTGCCAAGTTTTAGCAGATTTTGACGTAGGTACCGGTATGTGCTGCCATAAGACTTTGCCTTTAAGTATACATATAGGTACGTTATTTAATCTTGGTTTAATTCGAGAGCAAATATATTAGTCGTGTGTTGCTTATTGCACATGAACCATGAATACTAAAATAGGGAAGCTGGAAATGACTTGATGATGATACGTAATTATGAGAGACTAAAAAGTCGCTGACATATGTAGTTTTGAGCTGTTTAATAATAGATGCGGTTTTTCCTATGACGAGTAAGATGACGCTTGCCTAAGCAATGAAATACGAATTAAGGATTGTACAATTTTAATTGGCGTTGAATTTTCACAAATTATTCGTTACTTCGTATTTCAAGCGTTGAATTGTTGACTTTTTTTTTTTTTGCAAATTTCGAAATTCTGGACTTGATGATTTTTTTTTAATTTTACAAACATTGAATTTTCACAAGTTATTTTCAAAATTGGAAATTGCAAAGATTGTGCTATATTTAAAATGTACTTATAAATATGTATATTTGAAAATTTTTGTTGCTTCTGAACCATGAAAATTTTTGTAAATTTTTTACAATATGAGAAATGCGAATTTTATGATTTTTTTATTCAATTTCCTATAGCCATTAAAATCTTGAAAATCTTTCTAAAATAATAAAATTGCAAACTTGATGAGTTCTTATTTTAATTTTATTTTCTTGTTTCTACGTATTTCTGAAGGGTCCAATTTTCAAGAAAAATAATTTACCGTTATAAAAATGAATTTATGGTCTTGGGAAATTTTTTTAGTTGAAAAGTAAAAACACCAATCACCATAATATATTTAAAATATTCGCTAATTTCTTCAAACTGTAAAAATTATTCCAACTTTGAAAACTGACCTTTCGAAATTTTCTGAAAATTCAAGTGAATTTGAAAAATTGATCTAATTTCAAAAGTTTACTAAAATTTGGGAATGACTTAATTTCAAATTTTTATCAAAAATAAATTGGAAAAGTTGAGCTGTGATTTGAAAAAATTTATTCGTGTAACATTGGTGTAATTCCAAAACTTTATTGGAGTATAAAAATCTCTAAATTTTAAATCTTCAACAATTTTTTTAAATTTGACCTATTTCTTAGATTTTCAAAACTGTAAAAATTCAAAAAAAAAAATTAACTAAATTATTTTAAAAGGAACTATCAAATTTTGAATTTTCATGAAATTTTGGAAATGTACCCAATTTTGCAGATTTATTTAAATTTGATGATATTGGCCTCTCAACTTTTTAAAAAGAATTGATCGAATTAAAAAAATTTTAAATTACCTACCTTAATTTCGAATTTTTATGAAATTTTGAAAATATGACAATTTGTCAAGTTTTTACTACATTTAAAAATGAATGATCACCAAAATAGGAAGTTGCACTTTGCAGCCTCTGGTATCAAATTTTGTCTAGAATTTTTTCAAGTACTTGATCACTTTTCCAGGCAGACTGGAGGAACTCTACGAGCCAAAATATTTTTAAAAATAATGAAAACAACAGAATTTTTTCTAATTTAATATTCATAAAACGATTAAAATCAAATTTTTGGAGAAAAAATGGAGACTTAGATACTTTTATTTCAAAAATAAAATCATGTTGCCATGGGAGAGCATTTTCATATCATGTCTGACAAAGTGTCTAAAAGTTAAATTCTGCTTGAGGGTCATTTGAGTCCCTTAAACCGCACCATGAGCCTTTTTAAAAATATTCTAATATTTCATGAGAGTTAAATTTTTCTACATAAGTACCTTACCTATGTGAGCGTTCGCGAAGCATTATTAATGCGTAATTTCTGAATATTCAGTCTTGATGAAAATTTCAACCTATTCGTTCGAAAGTATGACATGGAATTTATAGAAACATTCATTTTGTACAGAGCAGATGTAATCAAATTAACCTTCTGAATGACTTTAAAACCATTCAGATAATATTTCACATGACTATGTTTTAGTTACTAATTACGAATCGATTCAATGTTTCATCGGGACTGCCTGCTGGCTTTTTAATTGTGCGACAGGATGTTTGTCGTCGTGTCAGCGAAGCATCGTCGAAGGATTCGATTTCAGTTGGCAGTTCATAAAGAGTTTTTTGTGCACAGGCGGCGTGTATTTTTATTTATTTAAATCTTTGACGAATATTTGCCTTGTGTTCGGATTTGACGATAATTTTTACCTCGATCGAGGGTGTTTCGGGCAAATTACACGACTTGTGCGAGTAAAATAATTGGCAAAGTGTTTGATTTGATGATACATGTTCGAGTTTGTATGGGCGTATTTGCGCGGTTTTTTCAACACGTGCTCGATGGTGTTTCATGATTCGGATCTATTTTTGATATTTACGGGGGATGAATATATTAAAATGTTGACTTAGGTATTTATCTCAGCATCTCATGGGAGTACGCAAAAGGACAGACAATAAATAAATTCGAAATTTTTATCATTTTAACGAACCCAATATAGGCAACCTGATTTACTCCCTCTGAAAAAAAATTAAATCAATCTTATTAGCATAAGCTAATTATTGACGTCTACCTATTTTACGTATTTCAACGCGAAAAAAATTGAAATAAAAAATTTTTCTCGTGATTTAACGTCGTAAACTTTCTTCTCGATTATTCACAGACTTCGATTCGAAAGAAGAAAATGTTACTCTGCTGTTATTATAATTCTTTTCTTTCATAAAAACTTGTCGATTCTTTCGATAATTTTTGTAACAAAATTTTTAGACGAATAAATATTTATTAAAATTACTCGCTTATTCGAAAACATCTTTCGGTATTGAAAATTGTATTATTATTAATGAAATACGTCTTCTCGCATCGAGTACTCGGAACCGAAAAGACCTACTCGGTTGCCTTTTTTTTTTATATCCAGGTTATCGGCAAAAAATTTTTTCATCGAAATAATTTAATAGTTTATGATTAGATAATGGAATTTTCTTATTAATGATTCTTCGAGCGTTAAGTAAACATATTTTTGATTATCAAAAAATAGCTTCGTTCAAACGAAGGAAAAAAATATAAAAATGGGTGAACCCGAGTCGAATACGAGCGCCAAAGAAAAGCACGTTGATAATGAAATTATTTCGTTTCGTTTTTTTCTTCTTCTCTTTATTCAGCTCTAAAAAATATTTATCTCGATTTTGAAACGAATTAATTGTTTAGGATTAAGAAATGTAACTTCGGTAGTGATTCATGACCGAGATGAAATTTATGGGTCGATGTATTTACATATTTTTTCAAAGGGAGAAACCGATGGCAGAGTTTTTGCGGATATATATTTGTATATAGATAGTTAGATACGTGCAAGCGTGTGTTGTAGTTTTGATAAATGAACGAACACGCGAAACATTACGTAACGAAAGTCATGGGTATTTTTTTGACAAGCCAACTGTAAAAGAAAAAACCGTTCCATTTGTCTGTGATTCGATGAATTTTTCGTTCAACATCGATGCTCAGTCGAGTTGAAAATTACTGACGTAGATGACCCATTTCTAACGATATATTTCACTGGAGTATTTCCAAAATTTATTTTAATTTGAAGCTTCCATCTGGAAGGTGGTGAATGCAAAAAGGGGTGTCGAGATCGGTGAATTATCTATGCGTAGGCCCTGTACATACTTTATCAAAGGATAAAAAGCAAATTTTAATAGACTTTTTTGTCAGCTTGTATTTCAAGTGGAAGTGCTAATGACAAGGATGGTTATCAAGAAATTTAGCGGGGTAATCTTGCTAACTCTTTTTTTCACTCTCTTACTCCAAAAAGTCCCAAGTATTTGTTTGGTTTAAATTGAGTGAATTGTAAGGTCTTTTTAGGCAAAATCCTGAGAAAATGAACGAATAAACGTTCTCTTCTATCGATTTCAGTTAATTTTCAGGGATAGCTTTTTTTTTTCTTTATATATTGATTGAATGGTCACGAACGTATTTTGTTGAAGAGTGAAATTCGTAACATTCTTTTCTGAAGGAAGTTTAATTTTTTCCTCTCTGGATTTTACAAAAAAAAATATTGGTACATTATACTTAATCTGAAGAATCTAGGATTTTGTAAGAAACTACTTACAAGAAATTCTTTAGCTGAAATTTTTTGGAATTTTGAAAAAAAAATTAAAAAGCTGAATTTTTGTGAAAAAAATGTATCATTTTGTATGTACTCGTAATTCTCCCAAAATTTTGAAGAAAATTTTCCTAGACTGCGCACAAACCTTTTCGCTATTAAAAAAATCTATGTACGATTTTGTAAGAATTTATTCGACTTCATTTCTGTGCCAAAATTCTCTGAATTTCTAGCATTGTGCAAAAAAATTTCTGAAACCCAGAATTTAGTTAAAACTCAAATTTTCAAATCTATAAATTTTTGAATTTGCATCTTTTTATTAAATTCAATTTGGAAAATTTCGAAGCGTTGATTATAAATTTCAAAATTCAGAAAATTTGAAAAATGTAGTAAAAATTTGAATTTTAACGAATTTGATAAAATTTGGAATTTTGTTAATTTTTAAATTGGAGTAAATTTTCGAAATGTGATCAGTTTTTAAAGTTCTGCTAAATTTCAAAAAAATTTCAAAAAGCTAAGTTGTAAGTATTTGTAGAATTTTGGAAATTTCCAGTATTTGATTACTTGAAAAAAACAATTTTCATGAAAAATTCTGATAAAAAATTTCGAAAACATGCTTCATGCATAATTAAGCTTAATATCTTGATGATTTTGGTGTTCAAAAAATTTTTGTGAAAACGAATAACTTTGCTGAAAACTCCAGACAAAAATTTTCGAAAAAGTACTTAAGAACTATCGGGCAAATTGAATCGTTGAATGATTTATGATTTTTTTCTAGCAAATTATTTCGCCTCCGAATTATTATTCTAACAATCGTTTTATGTACGAACATATATATTATATATATGTATATAGGTATATGTATTTATATTTTATACTTGTTCTGTATTTTAAAACAAAAATGTTTATTTTTCTAATTTCAGATTTTTCCTTCGAAATGGATGAGGTTTTTGTAAAAATTTGATAAGCTGTTCTAATCGCGGCGTTAATTTTCCAAAATGACTGACCCGTTGTTATGCTTCCGAATCACGTTGGTAATCGCGGTGACAGTGGCACGAGTTTGTTTCAGCTACCCGGATTACGAATGGGATGATTTACCAGAAGGCGGCGACGAAGCTGGTAAGTTGCGATACGATTTGCGTATACGAGCTGTTTCGCTTATTTCACAACCCATTTCGCATTCTAAAAATGAAGGGAAAAAAAGGCACCGGAATAGTGGACGGATAGAGAGGTATAAATCGGTCGCGGACTCTCTAATTAGGGTAAATTAGTCACTTCCATTTGGTTTTATGGGAAGGTATTTTTCGATATATAACGTATTTTAAAATAGCCTGCTAAAAATCGGTCAACATGGCGACTCCGGTCCGGCCAAATTACATCGAGTGAAACGTGTGTGCAACGTGTAACGCGTTACCGATAAATCACGGCCGATTGATGGTAAAAACCCAGCGAGCGCCGGCAAAATTCGATTGACTAATTTATGCGGCGTACAACTCGTCGACTTTTTACGATATTAATTTAATCAGCGTACAGCAGAAGCGAAGCGAAACAAACGAATAATAAATTTGTTAAATACGTAATATGCATTTTGACTTGGTAACGTGTTCGCTGCGCTAGCAAATAGTGCACCCGTCACAGTGGCTAACTCCTATCCTAAGTGGATATTTGTAATTAATAATATGCACTATATCAGATCAGAAATGATTGTAGCTAAATTTTTTTCACGTACCTCGACTGGTTCTATACCTTCATGAGAAAGGATAAGGGAGCAGATAAGGCAGGGATGGGTGTCAAAGCGTTAAAAATAAATTATTATCATAGAAGAGAGCAGCATTCAGTGGATGGGGATAATGTCATGACGAAGGCAGGAGGAGACTAGCTGTGGAAATTCATTAAAGAACTTAAAGTTACAAGAAAGCTGCCACCTTCAACTAGCATTCTTAAGTTGATAACAAGAGAAGAGCAAACCGCTTTCGGCTTAATTTAATTATTGTTCTATTAAGTAAACTTTCCATAGCACGGAAAACTTGAAACTTATTTTGTGTGCTCGGTGACGATTTATAATAATAGAATTCATTCGATGCGGCGGCGAAGCCCAGGCGTGAGACTGTTGCGAGGCAAGGGAGATGGGCACCACGGGTACCTACGAGCATTTAAATCGTTGTTACGCTGCTGCGGGTTGCCTCGTCGTCGCCGTCGTAGTTGTTGTTGTTGCAACCACCGCAGAGCAATTTTCTTTGGAAACCGACGCAGCATACGTTTAGAGAGAGGTGTGTGAAGACATAATGCATGTAAACATTCACATATGTACATAGTATGCCTATAGTGTACAATATCTAGCTATATACCTGTGTAAGGGTATAGAATACAAACTATCGTATGAAATAGGCACGTGGAACCAACGACGCAGAGCAGGGGTTTCCCAAATACATATTATAGCTACGTATCCAAGGTTGGCCACGGCTGCCCATGGCTATTCTGTCAATGACAGAAATACAAGCATGGCTAGAGCGTTTCGATGAAGGTAAAAGGTGCTATGCTGAGTACACACATTGTGTGGGATATTTTTAGTATATGCAAACGAATTGCTAACTGCAAAATGAAGAATAATTCCAAGGGTATGGCGATGACGTAGAAAATTTTTTGTACTTTTGGAATTGAAGAGTATTTAAAATTTTATGGAGCAATTAAATCATTCAATTCTTTCAAAAACAAAAAAAAATCAAAAAAAAATTAGTACAAAAACTTGAATTTTCTTCGCATTAAATATACCTACCTACTCAATTCAATTTTTTGAAGTGAGCATGAAAAAAAATCTCAATTTTCTTGGAATAAAATTTTCAAATTTTTATAAAAAAATCTCAGTTTTTTGAGATGAAATTTCCAGGTTGTTTCTTCAAAATGAAATAATTTTTTTAAGTGTATTTTTTCGTTGAAATGGAGTATTCTATTTTTCCATGAAATAAAATTAAGAACTCGAATGACAATTCACACACGACTCGACGTTTAAGAAAATAATATTATTTAAGAAGGCAGAAAACTGGACATACCACTTTTGTATTGTAGTGTTGGCCGAATATTATTCGAATGCAAAAATACATTTCTTGGGACGTAGGTACATAAAGTTTATGATTAATTCAGTTGATTGAATATTAAAAATAACCGTATGGATGTTTTGGACAATCGAGTGGTCAGAGAGTATATTTTATATAGCAAGTAAAGAGGATAAAGATATCTGTTTGGATTAAGAACTTTTTATGGGGGGTTTTCATTTCATGCAACTGAGTCAGACAGTGCAATATGGCTGTGAGTTCCTAGTTAAAAATGGATGAGCATTTGTGAGCAGTGAAGTGTAGAGTTTTACGAGTAAGTACTATCGATGGAAAAGGCATAGCCGGAGTATTCCAAATTTATTTTTGATCCGTCAGTGAAGCAGAGTTTGAAGTATGGATAATCTTTAATGATTTGTAGGTATTTACTTTTGATTATATGGGCGGGATTTTCAGCTTTTGGGTAGTTGGTCAGCGTCAGATTGATGTTTTTCATTTTTAGTTTCCAGGGTGGGTATGAAATGTGTTCGTGGATTAGGTTTGGAAGATGAATATCATATTCTCTAAGAGTGTCATCCAATTCTGAGATTTGGTTATCTATTGGAATGTGTGGATTACGAAGGGAGTCTTTGACTATACTACTAGGTAATTGGATTTGTTGGATTTATGGTAGCTGAGGTTAGGAATCTGTTTGATATTAACTGGTTTCTGAATTCAGGGGGAGGTTCGCCTACTTCACAGATACTGTCTATTGGTGATGAGGGAAGGTCCAATGCATATTCGGATAGCAGCATTTTGGACTGTTTTAATCATAGCTAGAGATTTATTTGGTGCATTTACGAAGGCTAGATAATCATACTCAAGTTTGCTTCTAATTAAAGATTTGTATAGCTGGAGGAGAAGATTCGATAAATGTAGCTTTTCAACTTACTAGCTCTCAAATATAATAATGCGAAAACATACGTTGTTGCCCTAATCATAAACTGTTTCAACTTTTTTTTCTTAAGGTTTTTCATTGAAACTAATGCAAAAATTTTCCTGAATTTTGATAAAAAAATTTCATAATTCTTTTGTAATAACTCGCGAATAGGTTTCTAAAAATTTCAATTACAAAATCAGAATTGTTCTACCACCATTATTATTTCTCAGAAGAGAAGTCGGAAGTTCTTATATGGGTCTACGTAAAATCTCACCAAAATGAAACACCTCGAAGTTTAAGTTACGTAAGTCTCTCACCCCATTTGCTCACCTGTCACCACTATTCGCCTGACCAATTACCTAATAAAACTTATAATTGGATTTCGATTAAACGACTTATTCAAGTGTGTAAACACGACTGACCTCGCATCGTGTTAAATAGAACGTTAAAATATTACCTAAATGAACAGCTGAACACAACTTAGGTATACGAGTAAATATAAGTAGGTAGGTAGGTGGGTACGTACACTTAGCTACGTGTGAATGTACTGCAAATAAATTTCTAGAATAATTTCGCATCCACATACCTGTACGACGTACACGTGTAAGTATAGTCGTATCAAATAATTTCTTGTAGCTTCATATATGTATAATGTTATGCTAGTCCCACGTACCTACAAATTTTGTAAAAATCTTACATACTATTATAACCAGGCAGGTGAAGTGGTTACACAAAGTTGACATCAACTTCCATGTCTCCGAAACGCGATATTGCGAATGAACAGAAAGCGCTGGAGAACGTAAGGGAGACATGGGGTGAAATTCCTTAGGTTGACAATTCGTCACGAAACGTCGTCATCGTGGTTGCGGTGATTGATGGTGCCTCTTAATTAGAAAAATAGTATTTTAATTGGTGACATATCGTCGACGGGTGTGCCGCATTGTCATTTTCATCGCTACACCGTCGCTGGTTAATTAAATTTACATTCGTTTTATGCTTTACGCGTCTTTTATTTACTGGTCCTTATCAAATTCAAATTTAGTTTTGAGAGGAATTACGTATGACGGATTGTCGCTTCGATCGACAGAGATTTAAACCTCATTTTTCACACCTTTGTGAGGGTCTTTGGAGGCCGAGAAAGGTCGGGATTATGTGCGATTTGTTATACTTATAGCTTGTTTGTGTTTGTGTGTGTTTTTTTTTTTTTTTTAAGGTGAAAAAGGAAAGGTTTTGTGTTTAAGGAAATTTCTCTATCAGTTTCCAATTTGATTTTTCGTCAATTTTTTCACATTACAATTTTAATTCAATTTTGAATTTTTTTCCAAATTTTTCAAACTTGAATTTTTTTAAGTGATTGTAGATTTTTTTTCATTAAATTCTTGAATTTATCTCATTTTTTTCGATCTTAAGAAATTTGATTTTTTTCAATTTACAGTTTCAATTTTATTCAATTCAAATTTTTTTTCGAATTTTCCTAAATTTGTTATTTTCATGCTTTTTTCTTATTCGAATTTTTCAAAAACTTTAAGTTTTAGATTACCTACGATTCTAATTCAATTTTCTACTTTTTGTCATTTTCCAAAAAATTGTGATTTTTTTTTCAATTTTTAAGATAGAATTTTTACCAAATTCTTTTCGATTTCATTTTTTCCACTTACAATTATTTTAATTCAATTTTTTCAAACTTTTGTTTTCATTTGTCAAAACTTCATATATTTTTAAATAATTTTAAATAAAATTTTTCTTAAATTCCCCCCAAAAATTTTCCAAACTTTCTTTTAGTTGTAAATTTTAGGTATTTCTCATTAGGTACCTATTTAAATTTCCAATTTTTCGATTTTTCCAAATTTTCAATTCAAATTTTTTTCTCGTTTCAATTTATTTACGAACTTGTGGTTTCTGGGTATTAATTTAATTGTATTATATTTTTATCAGTTTTTTCCATTTGAAATTTTTCCGCAATTTTCAGCGTAATTTTCCTTTTTTTTTTTAATATTTTGTAATTTCTTCGAAATCATTTTTTTAAATTATAAGTTTTAATTTTTTGCAACCTTACCTTTTTATGTATGACTCTTTCTTAATCAATTTTTTTTTTTCTTTTTTTGATTCTTCTGATTTTGAATTTGATTTCTTAGCTTTCAATTCGGATTTAAATCATCAATTTTTCAAAGTTTACCTTTATTTCAATTTTCATCTTTTTTTTTCATATTTTTAAATGTTTTCAAAATAACTTAATGTTATTTTTTTACCTGTGAATTGCGGATTTTTTGCATTGATGCAAAGTATTGTTTTTTTATCTCTCAGAGGTATGATTGGAGGGAGGTACAGTGGATCACGAAGTGTTGGTACTTCTACTTACCTATACCTACTTACCTTTATTCTATTCACAAAAAAATATATTTAAATAACAGGTTTCTTTTTCCAACTCTTTTTTTCCAAGTCCTGGGCGTAATTTTAGGTTTAGTACCTAATTCGTGAAAAAAAGAAAGAAAAGAAAAGCACGCAGCTCGTATCAAACTAGATCATTTTTACACTTATAAACAGTGACATGATTTGAATAAGCGTTTTATGTAGTACCTCCTCAACCTATACAATATTCACCCTGTACTACTTGTCATTTATACGAGTCAGGCTCCTATACGCGGATACAAATAGAAGATAAATCTACTACGGATGAAAGCTGTATCAGGGAAAATACTACGAGAGAGAAATTTTTTGCGAAACTGCTGAAAAAAAGGAGAAAAAAACGCCTTTGATTAAAAAAAGAAAGAAAAAAAAAGAAGGATATCCGATATGATGAGAAGAGGACGACAATGGTATACATATGTAGACGACCGTTACAGTGGATGGCTCTAAACTTATAAAATCTTTTTTTCCAGGATCTTATTAACATAGGTATAATCGTTTTTTCAAGAATGGGAATTTCAGTGCTGATTTGATACTCAATAGATGAATAGAACTAGTATCTTAAATTTTTCATTAAAAGATTTCAATTTCATCGTAAATTTTTAAGTAAAATTACTTGCAGAAATTTTTTTTGAAATCATTTTTTTTTACAAAAGGCATTTAATGGAAGCATTTTTTAAAAAAATAACAATATAACAACAAAATTTTTTGCAAGAAACTATATCAACAAATTTTTTAGCAATATCATTTTGATGAAAAAAAGAAATAAAATACGAGAAGGGATTTTAATTTTTTTTTTTGGGGGGGGGGGATTTATTAAAATAAGTATACCTATATTTAAAATTTTTCTTTCTATTCCAAAATTGTAAATTTTCAAAAACTACTCCCGATGCCACTGTCACGACCCGAACGAACGCGACGACGACCAAAGCTTATTATTCTCTGCGTAACTCGCGTATGTAAACGCGTATGCCGCCTTCGCGATTTACTTGAAAAGTAATCGCCTAATCGAACATTAAGAATAAAAACTTTCTTATTTTTCAAAGAGCTTTAATTTGAGCTAAGAATGAGCTTTCTTCGATGAAAATTCGCAAACATCTGAAACGACTATAATTTCATTTTGACAAAATCGGAGTGAAAGTTTAGAGAAAACGGCTGGACTGATTTCCATGAAATTTGAAATGTAGCTTTGTCTTGTTGGCCTTTCAAACACGACTGATGAAAAAATTGAAATTCTCAAAATTTGACCCCTCGCCCCCTTTTCGGGGCCCAAAAATTTTGATTTTTTTTTCAAAATTGAAATCGTTTGTTCAGTAATATAGTATACAAAAGAAGGGAAACGGATAATTACAGGAGACTGGGTGAATTTTCAAAGTTTCAAAAATTTTCAAATTTAAGCCATCTTTAAACATTAAATGTGAAAAATCGATTCGGATTTGGAAGGAGAGAGGTGAGAAATTACAAAAAAATAAATAAATAAGGCATTGAAAGAAATTGTAATATTACAAAACAAAAAAAAAAATGAGTAAAAAAAATTAAGGCCCATGTAGTACTTTAAAATAAAAAAAAATCACTCTTTGCCAAATTCAAGAAAAAACTAATTTTAAAAAATAGGACAAAACTAGACGGTAAAATTATAGAAAAAAAATCAATGAAAAAAATTATTTCTTGGATAAATTTGAAGTACTAAATGAAAAATTGATTTTAAAAACCCATTCCTACGTAGTTTAATTTTTTAAACAATGAAAGAAAATGAAAAAATTGTTAAAATTACGAAAAAAAAATCGAGTGAAAAAAATCAGGCTTTGTAAAATTACAAAAAAAAAAAAACTTTGTTAACCAGGATCATGCTTGGCTCAGGCTCGACCCATTTCTTAATTTCAAAAAAATTGAGAAGTTTTTCACATTCATTTATAAGAATGAACTAATAATTAGGTATGTGCTTATTTTCAATTCCAAGAAAAATCTTTTTTTTTTTTTGGAAAACGAATTGAGAAATTTATGTAAGAAATATTTTTACTAAAAAAAAATTCAACTTTTTTCTTCAGAATTTCATTCAGGAATATTTGCTTTCAACTTGAAAAAATTATATGTTATCTCTTTAAAGAATTTAGATTTTCTTTTACCTCAACTCAAAAAATGTTTTTACGTAACTGAGGGAGATCAAAGTAACTTTATGCACATCTCGCTGGTCTAAATGCGCATTTATCTCCCACGATTATGTAAAATATCGTATTCAACTAGGGAGATAAATTGATTTTCAACAATTTTGAGTTATTTCCCTCGCTTTGCTCGGGTAATAAACCTCAAAATTCGTCGAAAATCACTTTATCTCCCTAGTTGAATAATATACTTACTATTTTCTGTATTTAAAAAAAATGGGAATAATTGGAGTGTGGATATTTCGAAAAAGAGATTTTTACAAAGCGTGAAAATTTGTTAGCCATACGAGAATTTAAAATCGGTCATCGGAGGCACATTGCTCTAAAGTGTAGTCTACAATACTGAAGACGAGTTACGCAACGAGCAACGACTTGACATCAGAATAAAATGAACTTACCTTCTCATATTTTGGAAAATAAAAGCTGCATGGGGTACAATTAACTTTCTCATTCCGTTCCATCATACATACGCAGAAGTTGGTGTGTATTATATTATGTGAGACAGATACTATATGATGGTTTACTAAACAATGTAAATAGGTAAAAAATACCGCATTTGTGTTGTACGTGTAAGTAGTACTTATCCACCCACGACCGTATATATACGTACATACTTATGAAGAAGATATCAACAACGAAGCCACTTCGCAAACTGCACTTTTGGTATGACGATGTAGCAAGCAGGATATAATTTAGGGACAATTTTAACCACTAGTTCGCGTATAGAGCACTGCTCTTCATTACACGGCCTGTGAAAGAGTTGCAACTCGAAACGATGTGTAATCAAGTTGTCATTGACGATGATCTGCAGGTCGATAAATAACCCCGAGGTGGTTTTTATTGAAAATAAATAATCACACTCGATGGCTTATTCCTATCGTTAGGGGGTCGTTCGATGCAATGAGTCTGTCCCTTTTGCTCAACTTCATCGATACGCTGAAAACTTTTCGACCCGATGTCCATTCGTCAGCAGGGGGCACCAAGTCGCAGTCGTAATTCAGCCGGCCAATATAAATAAATCATTTTTGTTGGCTGGACCGTTCGTATACGTTGCGAACTGGACGACTTTAATGACGAAAATATCGATTTTTTGCCTCCCTTTGTATTTTTGCAGCGCCCTTAATCCGCGTACTTCAAAAAAAATTGAAAAAGTCGATGGTTAGTTTCAACTTTTGAACGTAGGTATTTCGCCCTGAGATGAAATACAGGATCTTAAGAGGATAAATTATCGTTCGAAGAATTAACTGAAGGCGAAGGAGACAGAGCGAGCTATGTCGATGTTCGACTTGTAAGATTTTACGCTGCAGGATATACGTATATAAGACATAGAGTAAGAAGACTTGATATAAGTATGGATGTGGAGTAGCCAGCTGGACCCATAGGGAGGCTGTGCTGTGGCATCTACGATGAGAAACGTCGTATAAACGTGCGATATTAAATATCAAACGAACGTGTGCGACGATACAAGAAAAACCATACAGAATAGCGAAATCCGCATATTTTTCGTCGCCGCAATTTGAAGTTAAACTCGACGATACGACGGGTAAAACGAGGCCGACCGTGATGCCACATTCCTGGCATATTTTTTCCCTCCCCCGGCTAACCCTACTGATGTCGAATTTTATCCTCTATTTCGGCCTCGGGCAGATATACCGCACTAAAAGAACCACAACGACGATGAAACATCGATATTACGTATACAACTTGCTCCAAATGACAGATTTAGTCGACTCAAATGACGGATTATTCAAGGCCTCGGTATACATACGTATACTCGTTGTGCATGTGGGTTTTTGCTATGCCAGCCCCGCTGTTTATAAAAATACTACACGGATAACCTCCTCGAAATTGCCGAAACGTGACGACTTTTTATATGTGATTTTTTTGTGCAGAACTGCGCTAACCAACGATGACAACTTTTTCCACCACATTTAGCCCCATAGATATAACCCTTTCGTTACTCAATAATCTTATTTTGATGATTCATTTTTTGATGTACGTATATTTCGACAGAATCGAGTTGCCTTGTCTTTTTCCTTTTTTTTCTACCCTTTAGAATTTTTTTTCGACTAGGTTCGATTTGATGATGGTGTTTTTTTTTTTTTTTTTTTTTGAGAAGAGTTTTCCCTTATGTATGTACGTATTTTTGTATGTCTTCTAGTTCTCGCGCTATATGTAAATCATTTCACGGGTAAAAATAAGGTCGTAATGCTATTAAAAAGTAAGAAAAAAATACTGGCGCATTCGTGCGCTCCGTGAGGCGCAACACAGCGTGCCGAAAAGACATAAGGAAGTGGCTCTTTGCGTATTTATTTACCCCCGAAAATATGTAAATAAAGTTATCTCGAAGGTTCGATCGGGCCATGTAAATGTTACACCGACCGGGTATACCTACATTTCCTCAATTATTTCTTACCTTAGGCTGTGAATGTGAAAATGTGCACTGTACGGGCAGAAAAAGATATAACAATTGAGGATGGGATTTTGGCAGGGTTTTCTTACAAGTTTTCTTTTCAAAAGCGAGTTTACGTTTCAGTTGCCATGTTTTAAATTTTTTTTTCTTCTAAAAAAATCATAGGTATCTTAAAAATTGAAGAAACAGTTTAAAAATATCTATTCATACGTATTTACGGCAAACTGAGTAGGCAAATTAACATACATCATATTCATATTTACGGCAAATCATGTAGGCAACTTATCATACTCCTACTTGACATAGTGGCCCTTATTCTGGACATTGAATTGTTTTCGTCTCACAAACATAAACGTTGTTGTTTCATTCCATGAGAAAATAATTGTCTATTTTTTATTTTCCTCTTCACTGAATTTTAAGTGGACCCTAGTCATCCTACCTCATTAATTCATTATTTACAAAAAAGTAAACAAAAATGAAAATGTTTTGATCTAGCACCTAAGTAAATTTGTTCTATTTTGATAAAAAATAATAACTCATTTTTCATTCTTTCCCTTTAACTGAATTTTGAGTTGTGTCTCTAGACCCCCATTTTGAAAAAAAAAAAAAAAAAAATGGAAAAATTACCAATTTTCAAACTTTTACATTTTTAATTTGTTCTTCCTACCAATATTGTTCCTATTCATGAGAAATAATTTTTAATTCGCTGTTTTTTCTTTTAGAGAGTTTTGAGTGGCCCTCCTAGACACTTCAATTCCAAAAAAAAGAAAATTAAAAAATTTTAAATGTACATTTAAATAAATTTAGAAATATTTCTTACGAAAAGGAACAGCTTTGATAGGTTAACACAACAAAACGACGGAAATTCAAAAATATGGTAATTTCTCAATTTTTTTCAACAATTTTATTGAAACGGATTTTTTTGAACTTTAAAAAAATTTCCTACTTTTATTTCATTTTTCTCAGTTTTTTAGCACTATTTATTCAATTTTATTTTTTAATGATATTTTTTTCAGGTCGCAATCTCTTTCAAGTTTTTAAATTTTTCTCAGTTTTTAATGTTTTTAGATATTTGTTATTTTTCCTGTTTCTTATTACTTCATTTTTTTTTTTAAGATTTTCAGTTTTTGTGGATTTTTAAATTTTTTATTACCTTATAAGCTTGCTCAAGTTTCTTTTAATTTTTCCATTTTCGATAGATTTTCAACCTTTTTCAATTTCTGAATTTTTCACATAATTTCTTTCAGTTTTCAATTTTATTAAAGTTTTCAATATTTTTAAATTTTCAATTTGATTAGTTTGAATTTTTTATATTTTTTACTTATTTCTATTTATTTATTACATTTTTAAATTACGCTTGAAAACTTTAAATGAAATAAAGTCACGAGAGCGTGAACCCAAAATTTCTTAAATACCACCCAGACCTGCAAGTTTCTTTCATTTTTACTGACTTTGAAAATTTTTAAAATGAACGCAATAAAATAAATCAACAAAGAGAGTCAAAATTTCGATTTTAAATTTCATTGAAATTTTTTTTATTTTCATTTCTATTTTTACCCCAATTTTAATTCCTTCTGAATTTTCAATCTTTTTTTTTTTTTTTTTAAAACGCCATGTACAGCAACCCTGTGGCTAGTGGCGTATATGGATGAAGGAGGTGTGATTACAGAAGGGATCGCAGACCTGTTTTGGATTCTTAATTATTGATTTCAGGTAAACTTTTCACTCCGTTTTAATTTTGAATATTACTGGAATCTTTATCCAATTTCAATTTTCACTCGACTTTGGTTGTAATATGTAGTTTCGGCACTGAAATATCACAAGTATATTATACTTCCAGAAAGCATTTCGAGCTGAAATACCCTCGTCAAAATTTCAAGGTGAGAATGACACGTGTTAAAATTATAGCCATCTCGTTGCGCGGTTTTGGATTTTGGAATTCAAAATGATAATTTTTCACTTCGAATAGAACAATTTATCCTGTTGGCGAAAACGTTTTGAAGCATCGAGACGAATAAAACGAAACGAATTTTTGCTCTTAGGATGAAACAGTGCCGCTGAGAACAGAGAGAGAGCATCGCCCACGTTCGGCTGCTAAAGTTGAAAATATACTCGTAGCTTCATTTTCAGGGTAAAAATTTCGCCTAATGAGATTTTTGAATTCTTCGTTTACGCGAAAAATATGTTTAATCAAGATCGTCAGGATTTTATTACATTGATTCGTCTCATAACGCATGAGAATATTAAATATCGTGTCAAGTGGAGGAATCTCACATTTTGTGAGGATCATCAAAGACGATACCTGTGACGTCGCGTCGTGTTGTAGAAAATCTTTTATTTTACCTTAGGCACAAAACATAAAATACCTTTTTCACCCGTAATACTTATAAAAAATTAGTTTTATATGAAAATAACGTTCCACGTTCAAGGACAAGTATGTGAATTTCAAAAATTCGTGTAGAAGCTTAAATTATGTATTAATTCACTATCTATAGCGTTTTTTTTTCTTTTTAACACGATACAGACTTGTGGTTTATTATTTCGTAGGTATTCAATTTGGTTTGCTTTTTTTACTTTGCTGCGAAAATTTAAAACCAAAGTTTTCAACGCTAATAGCGATGAAATTTTCAAAATTTTCATCGTACGCGTTTCATGTACTAATTGAAAAGATGTGAGGATATTTTCAACATTTTGAAGGTGAACATGACGTTATCAGATGTCGCATACTGCTCTATTTTTATTTTTTAATTGGTTAAAAATTCATTCGTTGGTGGTATATGCAAACGATTTTGGTTTGGTGTGAATACTATAGTTCAAGTCGAATTGGGTTGAAAAGTTAGATACTTAGGTATAATTTAGCTCCTGAGAGGCAAACATTTTTAATACATATAAATTTTTTAAGGGTTCGGAATTTTCGAAAATTTTCAAAAATTCTCAATTTACCTATCCCTCATTTATTGGTATTTTTAAAAAAAATTTTGTAGGCAATGATGGTACAAGTGATGTGTGATTTTTTTTTGTGAATTGAGATATTGGAAAAAGGCTGAGGAAACTAGAAAGATTTAGAGTTTTAGAAACAGTTGACTTATGTGAGCTGAACTTGTCACAGACGCAACGTTAAATCCGACGTAACAAGTTTTAAAAGTTGAAATGATCATTATCCGTTTAAATTGACTGCTCGGCAAATCGTGTTCGGAATGTTGGTGTTTCGCAGCGATAACTGAACAGAAAGACAGAAAAAATATATGTTAGGGAAAATACTGCTTAAATTTTCGCTCATTAAAGACGTCGTAAACAGCGACCATATTCGAAGACATTTGCGAGAGAAAAAAGGAAGAGAAAAAACTGGAAAGGATGCGGGTACGAGAGTCAACTAAGGAGCGCGGAAATGTGCGAAGAGAGAACGAAAAATTGTTAACAAAACTCTATTTCGGTCGGAATTTCGAGACTTTTTGAAGTTTTTTCCCTTTTACTTCCATCCTGCTCGTGTATGCTGACGTGAGAGAGCGTTGAACGCGGAACGAAATTAAAGTTGGAAAAATACTTTTTTTTTTTTTTTTTTTGAAAAACACTCGTTTTGCTACACCAAAGAGTCGAACGTGAGCTGCGCGAAGGAGCAGGGGAGGTTAAATACTTATACGCGAAGTGCCCGATAAAATAACCGATATCGAAGACTAATCTTATTCTTCACTCCCTCTTGACATCTCTCTCGTTTAATGTTTCCAAGGGTGTTCTCCACTCACGCGTCACTATATTAGCTGTGTACGTGGTACGGCTCGGATGTATTTTCCTGTTCTACGTCTCGATTGCGCCTGAGCCAGTATGCGTGGAGCTCAAAAAGGTGTACATTTTACTTGGAATCACTCCAAATCAGTTGGGAAAAACCGCCAGACACGCGATTTGCCGGTCATTTACTGCGCTACAAGACGAGTGAAGGGAATAGAGCTGCGAAGATGCGGACCCTCCAGTCGCGTCCCGTTTCACCTCATTAAACTCGTGCGAGAGGTCTTCTAGTCGGTTTCGAAAAGGCTTTCGCTTTTTGTGATGCAAATGTAGGTACAATTGCAGGTAGTGACGGCAAATACAAATACTTATATAGGTATACGTATGCTCAAAGATGCGAGAAATTTCATTCTTTTGAATATTCTCGTGATTACGGGGGGAGGGGGCGGGGGTGCTGACTTCGATGACTCCGATCGGTAAAAACAAATGTAATAAAAAAAAATTGGTGGAAAAACTCAACTTATAAAAAAAAAAAAAACAAGTAAGAA
>FIZV01079602.1:0-11622 GCA_900050545.1 Trionymus perrisii
TTCAAAAATTTGTTTGAAGATAATTCTTATGTATTTTTGAAAAAATATATTTTAATAATTTTTTTCAACAACAATTTTTTTATTGTTTGAAGATTATTCTTCTATGTTTGTCAAAAAAAAAAATTAATGTTTACAATTTTTTCCAAATTTTCCGGGAACTCAATTCTTTTCAATTTCGGTTCAAGATTTTTTCAAGTGCTTCATTTTTCAAAAGCTTGTTTGATTATGGTTTTTTCAAATGTGTCGATTTCAAGGTTTTGTCGAAAAAATTTCACGAACAATTTTTTCAAATTTGGCGAAAAACAAACTATAATTTTTTAATTTTAATAATTTGTTTGAAAACGATTCTTTCAGGTTTTTAGAAAATTAAATTTTTAGAAATTTCATTCGTCGGCAGTTTGTTTTTTTCCATGCGAACTTTGGTGGAATCCATTTTTTTTTTCAATTTCATTGGCTCTAACATTTTTTAAATGAAAAAATCATATACATTTTTCTTTATATTTTGTGGGTACCAAATTTTTTTCAAAAATTCGTTTGAAAATGTTTTTTTTTTAATTCTATCGACTTTTTTTTAAAACTTGAATACCTAAATTTAAAAAAAAAATCATCAACAACTTTTGCTGAAGTTTGATAGAACTCGAATTTTTACATTTTCATTTCAAACACGACTTTTTTTACATAGGCTAAAAAATAATGAAGTTCACGTACAGTGTTTTGTATTTTGTGGGAACCAAGTTTTTCCCCTTTTAAAAATTCGTTTATTTTATTTATTTTTTTTGAAGTTAGTTGAGAAAAAAATTCAAAAAATTTATTAATTACATAGGTAAGTATTTTTTCGAGTTTTGTTAGAATCGAAATTTTTCATTTAAACGCGATTCTTTCAAAATTGATGAAAATTCAATTTAGAAAAAAAATTCTCGAACAATGTTTTCAGATATTGTTTGAACCAATACTTTTTCAAAAAAATTTTTGAACATGATCCCTTCAAGTTCGTTGAAAAACAAATTCTTAAACATTTTATCGATATGTAAATTTTTTAAAAATTTGCCAAGAACACAAAATTTTTCAAATTTAGTTCAAATAAGCATATATTATTTGCAATATGTTCAACCGGTATTTTTTCCAAATCTTTTAAAAACAAATTTTACTCAATTTTTCAATACATTTCTTTTTACTAAGTAAGTATATTACTATTTTTTTCAAATTTTAATAAAACTCCAATTCTTTTGTTTAGACATTACCTTTATTATATTTTAATATTTTGTATTTCTCCTTATTGAAACGTTTTTACATAAATTCAACTTCGTGTGCGATCTTTATTAAAGTATTAAAAAAATTTAATTTCATGCAGTTTCAAAAAATCTGTCGCAGACGTCAAACCTGTCTCGCCCAAGAAAATGCTAGAATTTTATTAAATATTGCTTAGTTTTTATCAAGCCGAAAAAATCGACAAAATGTGTTTTTTTTTCGATCTCGAGAAAAATTTTCCAACTTGGGATTTGAATAAAATTAAAATATACTCATAGAGCTTGTTTAAGTAAGATATCTCGTTCCACGGAATTTTTTCGCAAAGGTTTTGCCACGTGCTGTTGAAAAAATGTAGGCAGCAGGTGAATAGATATTTTTTATTATGAAAACCCATAAAGCATGAAAAATTGTTGAAAAATTTCTCCATAAAAGTTGAGAGTTTGTACGCTCACGTTCGGTATAAAATTGATGCTTGTAAAAATTCATATTAAAGTGGAAAATTTTCTGAATTTTAGTTTAACATTCGAAAAAATGCGATGATTTTACAATTTACTAAATTTTCACTTCATTTATTTCTCGCTCGAGAAACATGTCTTAGTTGAAAAATGACCTCTGTTTTTTTTTTTTAAATCTTTTTCCCAACTTGTATCGCTAGTACCTACTTCAAATGCCCACGATTTATTTTTTCCTCGAGTATACTCGATTAAATAAGATGAATTTTCTCCCGTGCAGCTCCTCCTCTCATCGAATGGTCGTACGTCCATTGTCATCAATCGAAATCCCTCTCGCGATTTTTTTTTCTATATAATCGAAAATTAAAAGCCGGGTACTCTTTATAATTGGTAAAAAATTCCATACAGAAATTACTGTAAAAACTCGTAAATCGATTCGAAAGTCATTAAAACCGGAGTACATTTTTTTCACATTGTTAACGTTAATTACAAGCACAATATCCAAGACTACCATCATTACCGATGGTGGCCTTTCACGTAAACAGTTTTTATACGGTCATTAATCATATAGAAAAAAAAAATAGTACGCTGGTTGAAAAAACCCACCGTCCATCATTAATCCTTTACATGATTGCAAAAAGCAACGTATGTGGTTGATTAGAAAGAAAAAAACTACTATGTACTTTTAAATTTACTCCATTTGTTAAACATTTCCTTTTTTGTTAGGTTATTTACAAACATGCCAAATGGTGTTTTTTTTTCTCATTTTCATTATTATGATTTAATACCTTTGCGCGTTGACTTTTAACTGTAACCTTAGCTTTTTATCACGAAATCGCTAATAAACTTTCGGATAGAAAAAATTATCGTGAGCTTATTGCAGGACACGAAACCAAAACGACGCAATGGTGTTACCGACTGGGGAAATTCGTATCAAATTCAATGTTTCTCCTTCTTGATATTAAATTTTATACAGGGTGTATCATAAAGCGTTTACAATAATTCAAGCATAGATCCAAAGGCGTATTTGATAGGGAAGTTATGTAAGTCCGACTTCCCTCCAAATTTTCAAAGAAATGAGATTTTTATGAAGTGGTTGTAAAAAATAAAAATTTGGAAACCTTGTAAAAGTGGTTCAAAAATTCTGCAAAGTCTTGAAATTTTTTTTCGCATCAATTCAGACTTTCATGACGACCTTGAAATCCAAAAATTTATCACCCGAATACAAAAGATCAATCTAATCAACTACATCTGAGGCCCCTTCCTGACGGGTGTAATAATCTAGTAATTACACACACCTTAAAAAAAAAATTTAAATAGGCAGCCTATATTTTTGATGTAGGTACTTTGTTTATGATTGTGATTTGTGAAAGCATGTAATTGCACTTACCTCACGTTTCAAAAAGAAGAATTTTTAAACCAATTATGAATTTCGAAATGAATAAGTAAGATTAATTACCCATTAAAGGGGAAAACAATTTAGGGTTTGTTTACTTTCAAAAGAGCACCTCTTCAGCTCTGTTGTACGTTTAATTTTCGAATAAAAGCGCTCGGGTGAAGTTGACCTTCGCGATACGTTGGATTGGACGATATAGCGGAAGAAGTTGCAGTGAGATAGAGAAAAACGATCCAAAGCAACGTAGCGTATTATCGGGTATCTATTTTACTGTCAATTAGGGCGAAACTAGGTAACAGGACAATGGTACGTGCGTTTACCTTATTCTAAACGAATTATTTGAAACATATTAACCTCGGTTGCGTTTAAGGTCCAGTTTCGCCTCTTTATAGCACTATACGTAGTACAGCTATTTTCTTTAGATGTAATTTCTCCATCTGCTTGTACGTATTTGTACGTTGGTCTTCGGTCGTGTGTACACGATAACAATGACTCCAACTCGCGACTCCGGTCACCTTGTAATTAGTTAGTAAAATAGATTTTAGCCTTGAATCGAAACCAAAAGTATTTATTGGATTTTCGTGCGAGTATATTGTATGGTTATTAAGGTTACTATAGGTATATTTTTGATTTAGTGTACCTAATAAACTGTTACTATGGACGTTTTACTAACGAGATTTGTTTTTTGAATGGTTGTTCTCTAGGTGAAGCTATACATTTAGCCAGAGATTTCGGATACGTTTGCGAAACCGAATTTCCAGCTCGTCAGGTAGCCGAGTATTTAACCAGACAACATACCAGTGATCCGGCTAATTCTTATAGGCGTAAGGAAGAAATACACTCGACGAAGTGAGTATTAAAGTCTCCATTTGAAGGATATTTTCATCGTTCGAAATGATTGGTAATTTGTTAACTGTTATGGTTTGTTTTTCATTGTTACAGAATTATTATATCGGAACTAGTACAATTGTTGAATAAAGATAGATCTCCATTGTGCAATACCAGACCTCCTCTAGAATTAGAACCAAATATACAAAGGCATTTGACTCATTTTTCACTCATATCTCATGGGTTTGGTAGTCCTGCTTTGGTAGCTGCGTTGACCGCTGTTCAAGTACGTTATTTCGTCACCTACCAGTAAATATATTACTTAATTCATACTAAACAATATTTCTAAAATGTCCTTTTTGTTACAGAATTTTCTGACTGAGTCATTAAAACAATTAGATAAAATGTATCCACCGAATAACAATCTGAACGTTTCGTCGTCGCAACAGCAAGCTCAATCGTTAGCCGATGTCAAACCAAAAGACCTAGGAGTGGGCGATATGAAAAAATGAGGATGGCTAAAGCGGGGCCAAACCCTGCCATCAACATCGTCACCTTCGCAGCAACAATCTCAAGCCTCATTATTGGCTACCAATTCTCAAATGAACGATAATACTAAGCATTTAACGTGGTTGTGCGATAAAAACATTAATTACTAAGTTTTTTTTTTCAATTTGAGAAATCAATACGTGCCACCACTGACCGAGCCATTGCTACGTCGACTAGTTGTCTTATCCTATTTAGAAATTTGATCACGAAACCGGGAATTGAACAAAAAAAAAAACCTCTTGTAACTTCTGTACTTTAACTTTGGTCGTATTTAATCGCTATTTTACGGCCTACTATAATTAAATGGACGTGTAGACAAAATTGATTTAGACGAACGCCATCGAACACTTGTTTAATGCTGGTATCATATTTTTAATGATAGACGAGACTCGACTCGGAGCTGACTTGTTTTGATATTAATATCGGACGTATGATTATTACCTCGTTATAGATAAATTTCGATGGTCGTTGAACCTGATTCATGATTCGTGTTTTGATGATTTTTTTCTCACTCGATAGTCGATACTGAAATCTTTTTTCTAGCACAAAGACGATCACGCGGATGAAGGATAGGCAACTACGACATAAAGCATTTAAGTACCTTTACCATGACAATTTTTAACATCTCAGTATTTTCATTGATATCACTGATAAGATTTTTGACAAGTATTGTTATTGTGATATGTGATGAAAAAAGCTTTATCAGTTTTTTAATGTTGTTTTGATATAGCTTTTCTTATCTAATGTGTTTTTTTTTCTCCTTTAAATTTTTATTCGCTTTGCTCTCTAATTGTACATATATCATTTTTGCCAAATTGTTTTATTATTATGTGTAATCGTATGTGTATCGATGTCGTGTAATTTTTACTCCTTTTCCCCACTCTTTTGTACCTATGTAATTAAATATTTTTACATACATTTTACGTAGGTAAGTTTTTATGCTTGAATAGCAATGCTACTGGTACCGTGAATAGATGTGCCATTTTACTTTTTAATTACAAATTAAATTTTAATTCTTTTAATTTAAGTTTTATCCGCAATATTTGTTATTTTGTTTTAAGATTAGATTCTCTCTCTATATTTTCTCTTCATTTTATTCTGGAATGTTTTTGTTGCATAAGAAATGGAGAATAACGAAAAGCATAATGGATATTTACGCGTACTTAAAAAATAAAATCAAAGAAATGAGCTACCTGCAGATTTTGTACGTTTTAATTTTGTTGTAATTTTATTTTTTTGCTGTAGGTGTAGTCTAGTTGTTGTGATATATTCTTTGCCATATAATGTATATAATTTTTTTTTTTTACTTTGTACGTGTTTATATTGTATATTGAATACTGAAAAATGCTCAAAATAATTCTTGACATTTTATACGTGTGGTTTCGTTTCACTTCGTGACAGATTTTCTATCAAGCGGTATTCATTTTGATTCTGAACAATGTGGAAATAGATATGAAAATCTCATACTTACTTTTTACTTTAATCGAAAATAATATCGAAATGACGAAAAATAGTCATTTGATATGAAAAATAATACGAAATATGGCATACTCGATACTCCAGTAAAATTACGATATGCAAGACTTCCAACACGAAAGAAATACAGTTTAACTTTTTTCACTTCGTAAGTGGCAACACTGCCGTTTATTCCCGTTTTCAAATTTTTGAAAAACTGAGCTGAAAATCAAGATCAACTAAAATGGCGGAGGCGTTCATTAGTGTGTTCGTGAAGTTGAATCGGTTTTCGTTTTCATTTGGAGAATTTTACTTTAGAAAAGAATGGTGACTAGATATTATTATGAAAGCTTTGTATAAAGTGTCTTGATTCAATGAACAGTTAAAATGAAATGACATTTTCAAGAGAAATTACAAGTTTATTTTACATCATTACACCGGCGTTGGCTTAAACTTACGGTAAGTTTTACAAACGATATAACAATAATACGAAATTAAATGAGTTTATATGAAAACAACGAGAAAACGATTACCGGTTGAATAATCATATTATAAGTATAATGGACGTTATCTGAAACTCCTAGAATGAGCACGAGCGTGTTTCAAAATTATTGCAAAGGCACACTTCGACTTCGAGTCTTTGACAGGGTATAATTATTATTTTTATATAATTATCACAGAAAGAAATTTTTGATTGCAAAATGGATTATGAAAGGTATCACAGATATTCAAAATTAACATAAAACAATCACCGACTTGATTAAATTAATAATAATACCTAATTATGTTATTGGGTTATTGTCAAGTTTCAACTATTCACGAAATCATCCAAACTGCCCAAGTCTTCATCTATAACGACGTCTTCTAAAGATACTGAATTAGTGCTTTCTTTTGCTGTAAAATAATACAAAGTTGATCCGTTTATTATTACCGATCAATCAATTCGCCCTTTTCGGTTTAATAACTAAGTAGTGACGTTCAGTGACAATGAGTTGGACTACTTACCTTTAGTTGCTGGAATTTTTGGTACAATTCCGGATTCTTTGTACAACTGCATATCTTGCTGAAAAGCCATATTGAATAATTCTTGTTTATCTTTCATGGTATTTCGTAATTTCTTCTCTTTTGTTTGAATTTTTTCGCGGTATTGCTCTTGTAATTCTTCTACAAGATACGTTACAGCACAAATTAGTAACTACGCATAAATACGTATACCAACTAATTGATTTGATACGTTTTGTTTTGTTCTTACGTTTCAATAACTCTGTTTCTATAGATTTTCGTTCGATGTGAGCAGAAAATTTGAATCGTTCGTCTACTTCATTCAGTTTCATCTCTTCAACTTCTACAATATCTTCGAACACAACTAGAAAATCTTCTACGTCAATGATATGTTTCTGAAGCGCATCTACCGAGTGATCGAAAAAAAAAATGAAATTTTATGGTAAATATACTCGCAAAGTCGCAAGTGATATTTTTTAAATATTCACCCAAATCGTTGGATATTGTTTCAATTTTCTTGGTGATTTCTGGTACTGTTGCGATGAGAGTACTTATTTCTTGAATGCATTGCAGTTGGTTTTTCATTTTCGTGTTGATTTCGGTGACTTTTTTATCTATAAGCTAATAACGACGGAAGAAAAATAAGTGGAATGCGTTACAAAATGAAAAGCAAGGTTTTGTACTGAAATTACCTCGGCTTTTTGAATATTTTTCTCCGACTGAGATCGAATTTCCTTCCAAGATTCTTCGTTTTGAAGTACTATATCAGCTCCGGCGTAATAATTTACGTCTGGAGCTGATGTGTTCTGCTTTTCATCTTTTATTTTCAGTTGACGAATACTAAAATAATGAATTAATGGTGTTAGCGAAGGATTTTTAGTATTGGTGTTAAAGATACTATGGATATATGAAAATTGGCCAGAGGTTTTTTTTTTTATTTGATGTTAAAGTACCTGGCAGAAATTCCATCTTGTACTAGTTGAAATTTTCCTTTCAGACTGTTGAACATCCTTCTTCTTCAAGAGATGGTAAAATTTCGAAAATATTTTCAACTTATCGACTAATGTTCATTTTGTTATCAATTTTTTGATAAAATTTAACCTGTTTGATTTATTATTAGGATACAAAAATTAGCTATAGAGAATAGATTAAATTGGAATAATATTTTGTAGAGAATGTTATAATTATTTTTATATAATTTCAACGTTACTTAATTTCGTCAGAAGGGTTATAATTTGAATTATCTTTTTTATTTTGTTTTTAAATAGAACGAGAAATTGATTAAAAAAAACGAATTCGGTTTTAAGTGTTTTTTGAAATGGAACTTTGATAACATTGCACTCCATTTGATGTGGTGTTTTATTTGGTCGTAGCACAAAGATTCATTTTTTTTTTTTTTTTAATTTTTTCGTTTAAACAAAAATAACAAAATTAATTATTTTTGAATGCCATTCGATGAAGTAGTATCGCAAGTTGATTTACAATTGAAAATTTTATATCCAGAGTGATTGATAATTATAACCTAATGTGAGCTCTTGTTTTTGAATTTGAAATCGTTTTCGTGTTTGTTTAAAAAAAATAATAATAATAATATTTTCCCAGTCGATAGTCAATATTGCACGTTGACTTACAATATTTTAAAACCATGGTTATTGATAATCTACTGTACTTTGAGCTTGGGAGTTGAATTTGAAACAAATTCGAGTCATGAAAAGTATGGCATAAAAAAGTGCTTATGAATGAATTCTTTATACCGAAGGTCATCCATCAATCACTGCTCATAATTTAAACTTACTTTTATTCTCGTTAAAATAATGACTAACAGGAATATGAACTTAGCTTTTTTTTTTAAGTAAATTATTCAATCTCCAGATATTATTTTTGTATACAATTTAAATATTGATGTATTTTTACAGATTTAACGAAACATGAAACTCGATGCTAAATTATATCAGTGTTGGAAAATTAATTTTAAAACTATGCGAATTATGATGATGTCGATGCAACGAGATAAGACGCACTTAAGCAAGAAGTAGAGGTGAATACTGTATTTATTAAAGTAACTTATCATGTCTATGAGTCATGATTTTGCATTCGATTTACGTATAATCCATTATTAGAAGCCTAGTAATGAATCTTTAAATTTTCGACCGAAGCTGCGAAAGTTTTTTTCTCTCGTTTTCAGTTTTACATTCTTTTTAAACTCGAGTTGGCGGAAACCAATTGAATTTGAATTTTTAAGTCAGATTGAGATATTGAATTTTTTCGGAAGAAAATATCCCAATCCATTCAAGATAAGAATACATTTTTCAACTTATGACGTCATTCACCAGTCGACCAAATTGAAAAAAAAAATCCAAAAACGTTATACAAAAAAGAAAAGAAAAGAAAACGTGAAACCTAAAAATAGGGTATCCGCTATTTGAATAATTTTTCATCTCAAAAATATCGCCTTTAGCGAAAATTTAAATCTCTACGTTCTCCTATCTTGATATCATCAGCATGGCACAAGCACAAGATAAAAGAGACGCTATTGCGCTAATGTCAGTGAGCAAGTCAAGTGAGATCGAACCCCTACAATATTGAAAAGTGAACCCATGTACCCAAACCAAGCGTTCGATATTGTGAAATTCGAGTAGAGAAAAGAGATCCCAGGCTACGACGTATTTCCAACTTCAAAATGAACCTCTATTATACCGTCCTATTTGAAGTGGGTATCTCGTAAGCTCTAAAAGTTTTAACGCGAGAACTTTCCTTTGCGAATAAAATCCCGGCTTTGTGAAAGTTCTCTTTCTGTTGGAAAATTTTTTCGATTAGAGAGTTCGTGTTGGTTCTATTTTATTTATTATTCACGTGGGTGTGTAGTTTTCTGTGAAATGAAAAATATTCTAAAGCGCGTTGTGATGAGAATTTTTAGATGAAAAATTTAATAATATTATTTTTAATTAATGGATCAACTTCTGAATTATTTGTCATTTCAAAATTACATCGTTACTTACGAATATTTTCCTCTACATGAATATTGTAATTTTATACAAAAATAATAACATAAACGATAACTTGTGTTAGTCAGTTGTGCGCTTCATGAATGAACGAATGATAACTGATAATCACCGGAACCAGATATCTAATCAGAGTGGGGGAGTTGTCCATAAGTTATGCAATACCCTTGTTAGTTCTTGATTGACTGTTGTTTCCTGCACATGTGCATCGTTGTTGCGTTCGTTGCGTTATCAAATTGATGTTTGTTTGACAACATAATATTTTTATTGTGAAGTTATCTTAGCCCACTACCGAACAATACTCTAAAATTTTCATTTCAATTGAATTGTTATTAGTTTTTTACAATGATTGGTAATAAAACACACCTGGTTCATTAATGTCGTAGCAAATTGTAAATCATTAAACGATTTCCATACTTGAGTGTTTGAAAGTAAGTAGGTTGGGTACTAGGTAGATGATTTTTTTAATGAGTAATTTTCTATGTACACATAATGAAGGTGATTTTAAATTTACGTTGTGCGTTTGCCCTCATTTTTTTTATGAAAATGAGGACTATCGGTACAGTTTGTCAAATTTTGAAAATTGTGAAAATTCATCACACTTTGAAAACTGACGTTTTAAAATTTCGTTATATCTATAGTGTTTTCTTCACTTTCCGAAGTTTGATTTTTTAGTAAAGACTTAGTATAATGAGATGCTTTTTTTTTTCAATCGTGTACAGAATGATGGTTGAAAAAATTTAAATCGCGATAGTTTGACGTGCAGAATTGGAATTTGTGATTCATTTTTTTATGCGATCATTTCGTGTGATTACGTACATGATTTTCATCACATTGCGGTTACAGTGATGAAATAACCCGAATTCGTGGAAAATGAATGAATGGAGGTGAAATTCGCAATTTGGGCAAGAGACGTCAAAATTAGTTTCTTCTTTCTAGTGATGTACATAGGTATCTTGAGGAAATTTTTATTTTGATAACAAATGATCGTTTAGTTGGGAAGGGGGGAGCACGAATATATCGGTATTTTTGAGATTTGAGAAAAATTCCAAGTATATAATGTAAGATAGTGTGAATAACGAAAAAAATCCGCGATGTCATCTCCAAAACTGTGCTTCCCAGAGCGATTTGAATTCTTCAAAGTCGTTTTTAAGGTCATTTTAGGAGTTGGAAATATCTGAAACTATTTTTTACACTTTCCTTCAGCGCCTGAATAAGTACTACGTACCAAGTTAGGTGAAAATCAATTGAAAACTCGCAGAGATAGAAGTATTAAACTAAAATCTCGTATTTCGAGGCTTCAGCCTCCAAGTAGTGAGGTGAAGGATTGCTGATAAAATCGACATGAAAACATGAATGTATTAGAAGTTTCAAATTTGAAAATTACCTATCGTAGTACATATTTCAATTTTCAAATTTCTATCAAATCTCAAAAGTTCATTAGAATTTAAAAATATGTAACAAAATTTTAAAAATTAATCAAAGTTCAAAAACCCGTTGAAACTTTGAAATTATCAAATATCCAGGATCTGTCGATTGTTGAAAAAAGGGGGGGGGATCTTGAAAATGCCAACTGCAAAATCATAAATTTTCTAACAAACTGATGATTGAATATAAAACACGAAGTAAAAGAAGCAAAAACTTTGTATCAATTATTGTGAAAAAAATCGTATTTTTCGAAGAAAAAATT